>OU744814.1:605000-889761 GCA_916614155.1 Mesoligia furuncula
TTCCTATATATTTATTTTATTTTAATTTTATTATTTATTATTAAAGTTAAAATACAACTGAGTATTTTGTGAATATTTCAAGTGCCTACCTGTTGCCATTTTTGATATCGAGCAAAAAAGGGCAAAAAAATCGCGTTTGTTGTATGGGAGCCCCCCTTAAATATTTATTTTATTTTGTTTTTAGTATTTGTTGTTATAGCGGCAACAGAAATACATTATGTGTGAAAATTTCAACTGTCTAGCTATCGCGGTTCTTGAGATACAGCCTGGTGACAGACAGACGGACAGACGGACAGACGGACAGACAGCGAAGTCTTAGTAATAGGGTCCCGTTTTTACCCTTTGGGTACGGAACCCTAAAAAACTATAAGAGAAGAAGCACCGAGTGCGATATAAACCTTTATATCGCACTCGGTGCTTCTTCTCTTATAGTTTTTAAATAATTTTATTTTTTGTTTATAAAAAAATATAGGTGCTGGTAAAACTTAGATCAGTTATCAGTTTTTCGCGGTTCTGACAACTGGGATTGATGGTGTAGCGTGCATTTCGAGGCAACGAACTCAAAATAAAAAAAAGTATCATAACCAAAGTCACAGACAAGACTCACACCCTTTTAATATGCAAACCACTATCGACACAACATCGTTCGTGACTTTTTGTTTGTTTCGCATTCATTGCAGGTGTTAATTATATTAAAGACAAGGACAGGTGCGAGTCAGCAATATACGGTGTACGGTGACGCCTCAGGCGCTGTCGACGCGTTATGCTGATCATTCAATAACTGCAGATTGGATACCGTGATGAGACTTTATGAAAACACGTCATGCATAGTATTAGTTTTATGGAGCTTTATAAGAGGGAATATGGTGCCTTGAAGATATATCTGTTTGGAATAGCGCTATTTATAAACTGCCGTGAGAAAAATATTATCATTCGCAACTTTTGCGCGCTTTTTGTTTTACTTTTAAAGAGGGCAGGGTAGCCCGCGAAATTCATTTTTTCTTAATTTTTTTTTGCAATTTACGGGTCATTGTCAGTTTTTTTTTTGTTGTTTTTCTGGTGGGAAATCATCAAATGACCTCTCCCGTTCTGGGTGGAGCGGAATCCCGGGAGTGTCAGACTCTTACTGACTAAAACCGACCCATGTTCCTTCCTTAGCCCTTTATGTTCCGGGCTAGCGGTAACCTTTTCAGACAATCCCGCTGACCCGGCAGGCTTCGGCCCTAAGGGGCCCCTTCCTCGATGCTGACTTCTCTTTGAGACGCGCGTGGAACACGTACGCGCCGTCCGGCACGGGCCTGGCCCTGATCGGACGGTGAGCTACCCATTACTCTCCGTCCGCAGGCCCGCGCCTACAGTGGCCGGGAGTCGTCCCGTGGCTCTCGACGCCCGGAGCGTCTCCTGCGGCGGCTGGCACGGGAGGCTCTCTCCCTCATCCGTCCCGCCACCTCCTTCGCTAGCATGACTGCTTCGCAGAAGGAGGTGACTGCCTCCCACTCCCTCTCGCCCCGGACCATGGCTTGCACCAGGGTCGGACGCGAGAGGTCGCCGCCGCTGCCGATCGGGGTCTTATCGCCGCTATCGTGGCGTGCCCTACGCTGGGTTGCGACAGTCGCTCTTTCCATGTCGCCATGAGATCGCGCCGGAGAGCCGTCCGCTCCGTAGCGATTTGCCGCGGAAGCGGAGTTTCCCCCCGGCGTAGTTTCCTCCACGCGCCACTCATACAGGCGCGCGAGGAATGTCAGGAGGAGTGTCAGGTTTGGTGTTGATTTAAATATGATTCGCTCGATATCCGTGTTCGCGACCGTCAATACATCCTTATTAAGCTCGCGAATCATCAGATCAATCGCACAACAGCCGCCCAAGATTTTCGTTTGTTTTCAAGCTAGAGTGGAAACTTTGAAGGGGTAATTGTATCAGCAGTAAACTATAGTTAGTAAGTATGCCCAGTTAATGAATGTAGATAATAAAGACATGAAGTTTATCAAAATGGGCGATACAGAATCTCTAGGTTTTTTTTTGTTAAACTTCTACTGTCCTACTGCTGGGCAGCGTCCCCAAAACCTGCCCAAAGTCCTTCCAGGAACTCTTTTTTTTAATTGCTTCATCATCATCATCATTGGCACCCTGTTCCACCCACTGCCGCAGCACTGCCGCACTGGTGCAGGCCTCCCGTCTGTGTCATGCTTGCCTGGTCTGTTCGAGTCTCATCCAGATCATGCCTACAATCTTCTGGTGGCCTAAATTGCTTAGATAATAAGCAACCTATTTAAACTAATAAAATTAGAAACATTTGTATTATTTCCTTTTGTATATGAGGAAATATGGTAATTCATTGGTACGTACCTGGTGGGGAGCCACAAGAAGCATCCTGTATGAAAGGTTTCTGCAAAAGTCTTCCTGGAATCCAAAAATCAAGTTATTTGAACGAAAACTGAGTGAAACATTTCACACGCTGCAGCATGTCTGGAGGCTGTGATCTTGATTATCAGAAAAACTTCCCTAAACATAATTAGTTTGCTGGAATTGAGTTGGCGTGTGAAACAGACGTCTTGGAGTAATAAGTAAATGGAGAGCCCAAATCGGAGTAACATGGACTCGAACTGCAAATTAGAGAGCCACAAGCCACATGCCCAATGGTATTTCGAATATAAAATGACGAATTTCATATAAACTGTCATCCCTTGCTTAACACCCTTAGGGGACGAATTTTCAAAAATGCAACCTCACTGCTCACCGTCGTAATAAAAGAAAATCTTGTGCAAAATACCATGCTTCTAGACCCAGCGGTTTACACTATGCGTTGTCTTAATTAAGGTCTTAAATTAATTTACTCAATAACTATAATTAAGTGCAATCACTAGGTTACTTATTTGTTCTGGAAATTAATGTCACAGAGTGCTCATTTGCCGTCTTTGCCATGCGTACCTATATTTTTAGGAAATAACATTGGACACAAGACATTATAACAAAATTATTAATACATTTGTGAATCTTGTTGCAAGCGCAGTTCTAAACAGTGTAAGGCTTTTTCCCGTATTATGCAATTATTCCATAAGACAAAGATGTGTCTTCGCTACTGTCTGTTGGGAGTTTTCGATCTTTGCTTTCAAGTTAACACTCCATTTATTTCACAATCTGTGGAGTACCAAAGCTTGGGAGACAGGAACCAGTTTCAAGCAGTTTTTATGGAACAAAATAATGGGTAGGTAGCATTTTTGTTGATGGTAACATTCGATACTCTGAGACATCATTTTATACTCTCATTTTAAAACGTAGTCTGTCTGTCTGTTTGTCCGTTGGTGTGCTTATAATCGGAGAATCACTTTTTTTTTCTTAGTTCTGTTCTGTGACTCATAATTATGAACAATTTTTTCTATGGGACCAAACTTGAAATCGCGAAAAAAAATCAGCTGTTCCCTACATTTATGTTCGTACCTATAACTCCTCAAAATGTAGGGAACTGCTGATTCTTTTTTCGCGATTTCAGGTTTGGTCTCATAGTAAAAGTTGTTCATAATGATGAGTACAATGACCTCTTAAGAGGTTGTTAATGTTTTACCAAAAACCCTGTATATTGGTAATCAGTGTTGGGAAAACAAGACAGGCTTATCAGATTATCTGTACCCATAGATATCCGATCCGTGTCTGTACCACATTGTAAAGATATGACAAAGAGAAATATATTTTAACATGTAGGACACATGATTTAGTTTCAAGTGAAGTTGTCAGAGGAAGATTACGGATGAGTCAGTCAGCTGTGTAAATTGGTTTTCAACATCAATATGTTTTGATACAGAAGACATTTTTTTTTCTATTACAAAAGAATACTTTTAGTGACAACTTTCAAAGCAATATTATGTCCTCTTTGTCCATGTTACCCGCGGTTTAAATGGTTTTTCAAATAACTATAATAGTATTCTACATTCCATAGTTATCGAGGCTGACTATTTATGCAGAATAGAATACAATAGAATACTTATCTAATTATTTATTTTCATTTAAACTTGGTACAGTCTTAATAATAGCAGTAGATACCTAATAATTTCAGCGCATAATAAATGGGTCACCATAACATATTTTTTGTAAGCAAAATAAAAAGAACGTAGTGATTCCATCGCTTGCAATCATGTCAGAACCAGCCAGTATTTGATCCCGAAACAAATAACAACACAATAAATTTTTCCTATTTGCCAGCAAACATATACCGAACGTAACATACAAAAATATTAGACAACCAACACAGTGTCATCGATCAATGACACTGTCGCCATCGCTATCTCTTGAAGATACAAGATCAGCATCAGTTGACAACGAACGAACGCGAAACAACACACGATCGAATTAGATTCGTAATTTGAAAATAGTTAGTGACAAAAGTGCTCTTCGATCTAAAATAATTTGTGACAGAAAGTGTCTTTCGATCTAAAATGTTTTTGACTGTAAAAGAGATAGTGTTCGTGAGTTTCCTGGCAACTGTACTTTTGTTAGTGTTCATATACCTGCAGATATGTGACGTGGTGATTGGACGATATGTCTTCAGAGTCTTCAGTAAGTTCTTCTTTCGAGTAATTTTGTTCATTGTCCATAGCATGAATGACACCCAAGCGGTTTGCTGCACCGTGCACCGGAACTAATATTTAAATACTGCGAATTTATAGCTTATGTACTCGTATGTCTTATTCAACTATGTTAGTATTTCTTTATCTCAAAAGATATAGGTCGATAGAAATTTTAGATAAAATGTTTGCGCCGTTTGATTGGTTCTCCAGCGCGTCTCAAGATAATCCTTCGAACCACAACATTGACGTCCTTTTGCATATTATATTTTCGAGTGGGTATATACTCTCTTTCTGTAGGTACTGTTTGTTTAACGTCATCAGGACTATAAAGATTATGCTAATTGATAAGATATTGAGTTGTAAGTAATCAGAACAATAATAAAGCAGTCACTGACCCCTCGCGGTCAATTATCAATAACAAGTAACACAACATAACATACCATTACACAGGCACAGATTACTAAAACACAGACGTGACACGGACACAGATCCAGACTACGAGCTGCGACTGAGAAATTGCTGATGGAAAAACCCAACAACGCTTTGCTCGACCGAGGAACCAAACCCAATACTTAATGCTCAGCAGTATTGTTTGTGTAGAGTTTGCTAGATCAACGAGGCAGTTACATTCGTATCACTGAGGATGCTATGCATGACACCATGAGTAGGAGTATCACTGAGGATGCCATACATGACACCATGAGTAGGAGTATCACTGAGAATGCCATGTATGACATCATGAGTAGGAGTATCACTAAGGATGCCATGCATGACACCATGAGCAGGAGTATCTCTGAGGATGCCATGCATGACACCATGAGTAGGAGTATCACTCAGGATGCCATGCATGACACCATGAGTAGGAGTTTCCCAAATCCTTTCCCCATCGTCACTACGATATCTGGCTAATTACTTTTCGTTATCAATTTGAACTGATATGTACCTTATCTGCCGTTGATAATATCTCCAAAACTTTTAGTTGACGCGACGCGACCCGTTGTTGAAGACATAATGGAGTACACCCTGCTATTTCTACCTTTCCTTGTGCTGATAATTTTCTACTCTTTGACTTGTGTGGGTCTACATTGCTATCGGTTGTTTGGTGAGTGATTTTTGTGTAGTATACGAAGCAAGCAATGTATTTTGTGTCATGATTGTTAGTTGCGATTTTTAACCGACGAAAAAAGGAGAGGTTTCACAGGTCGAAGCATATACAATATGTCCCACACCACCAAACACCCGAATTAGAATATTATGTTATAATCATAATACAAACACTGATTTTTTACTATTATGTATAAAACATTGTTTATTTAGTAAATTAGTTATACTGATCGAGACAGAAAATTATGGTCATTTCACATTAGAAATCTACGCACGCACACAGTCGTACGCGTATAAGGCCCTTATACGTAGTAGGTACTTCGTCTATTTCAGCTGAGCGTCCGTACAGCTGAAGTGTAACAGTAGTTTACGTAGTTTTAATTTCTGGGATAAAAAATTACCTATATAATTAAAAATGACAGAAATTTATTGATTCTGTAAACGATTCTGATCAAACTACTTTCATACTGTGCATAAATGGAGTTATACATTGTATATATTTTATTTTTTTATGTGATTATGACCACGCATAACTTTTTACAGAGTAGCATGATTTTGACGATTCTCTTTTTATTGGATAGGTCAAATTAAAAAAAAAACTTTCTCTAACTGTAGAAAAATAGGGGTTGATTGATTTTTCCCCTACTGAATGTACATTTTTAACCCGATTCTGTGGGTCTTGGCACACATGTAGTTCTCCGCGTCGCGCCCCTCAAAAGCTTTTACATTTAATTTGCGAGTGTAGTTAGACTAAGGGCTGATTTTTCCAACGCCAGATAATTTTATCCGAGGAATAATTTTGAATTATTGACAGTTCTTCCATACAAAAGCTGTTAGACGTCAATTTTATTTCACGAATATAAATTATCTGTCGATTGAAAAATCGGCCCTAAAAGGTTTTCTATAATTTTCGCTTTCCAGGTTCTTTTGTTTTGTGATGTGTGAGTTAAGTTTCGCCTTGTTTCTTGTCAACTCGATCGATTCTTTCTGTGGTGTTCAGATTAGTCAGTCAGCAAAGTTAGAAGTAGGGCTGATTGACCAGGATATAAACCCTCGTGCGTCACTCGTGAAAGTTCTGCTTATTGCACCTCTCTTTGCTATTGAACGGATCAAAACGATGTGGATAAAGACTTTAATATTATTAAAACATCATATTCAAGATGAAGAATACCCTGCAGTGCAGTGTTAGAAAAAAGAAGGGCTCCTACAGCTGTCTGTCAAAATGATGAGCAGCATATCCTTAGTCCTTTAGGTAATGTAATAGGTAATACCAGTCCGAGATAAGCACACATAATAGCACGATTGTATTCTCCGAAGGGTTAAGAAGGGGTGTGTTGAGAGAGATCGAGAGGTTCTATGGATAGTTATACACGTCAACAATTAACCCAGTTATGAATCTGGCAAACGACCCAAGAGCTAGATTGACCCGGCACTATACCGAAGACATCCCGGACGTCAGCCTGTACGAGATTAGGATGTCTCCGAAGCAGCTCAAAAACAACAAAGCGCTGGGTGATGACGGAATTACGGCCGAGTTGCTGAAGGCCGGCGGAAAACCCGTTCTTAAGGCCCTGCAGAAGCTGTTTGGTTCCGTCATACTCGAGGGCAAAACACCACAGGGTTGGAACAGAGGTGTGGTGATACTTTTCTTTAAGAAGGGCGATAATGCCCTTCAGGCCCATCTCACTCCTGAGCCATGTCTACAAGCTGTTTTCGAGAGTCATCACGAACCGTCTCGCGCGCAGGTTTATCTCGAGACGTTAATCTCTCCGAAGCTGTTCACCGCTGCACTGGAGGATGTCTTCAAGGTTAGAGACTGAAAAGGGGCTGGCATCAACATCAATGGCGAGTACATAACTCACCTTTGCCGACGATATCGTAGTCATGGCTGAGACTATGGAGGACCTCAGTACAATGCTCGATGACCTCAGTAGAGCCTCCGAAAGAGTGGGTCTAAAAATGAACATGGACAAAACGAAGGTGATGTCAAATGCCCATGTAACACCCACTCTCATAAAGATCGGAGAAGCTACACTCGAAGTCGTGGACGAGTATGTTTACCTAGGACAAACTGTCCAGTTAGGTAGGTCTAACTTCGAGAAAGAGGTCAATCGACGAATCCGACTCGGCTGGGCAGCGTTCGGGAAGCTACGCAATATCTTCTCGTCCCACATACCGCAGTATCTCAAGACGAAAGTCTTTGACCAATGCGTGTTGCCAGTGATGACTTATGGCACTGAAACATGGTCGCTCACAATGGGCCTTATAAGAAGGCTAAATGTCACCCAAAGGGCAATGGAGAGGGCTATGCTTGGAGTTTCCCTGCGTGATCTATTCAGGAATGAGGAGATCCGCAGAAGAACCAAGGTAACCGACATAGCCCGAAAAATTCCGAAAAAACCTTCATGCTCTGCTCAGCTCCTCTACCTTCCTGCTCTACCATCATCATTATCTTGCTCCTGCCCTCGTCCCATGTTACTTGTACGTTTTCTTTTTCCAATCTCAACTGTCAATCGACTAGCTATCATTCTCTGTCAAAAATTGCAAATAACTCATGAGTATAACCGGAGTTACCGACATAGCTTGCAGAGTAAGCATGCTGAAGGCTGACCATGTTTGTCGAAGGACCGATGGCTGGTGGAACAGACCTACGACCATAGACTGCCATAGAGCTTCTTAACATAATTAAGTTCAAGGTAGAAATCCACTACTAAACTACTGGTACCTACTTAATTTTATTTACCAACTGCGTACGTATTTAGTTTATTTCTGATCTTCCTTTTCAAAGCATAAAGATTCGTACCTATAAACCAATATAATAATTATGTAGTTATAGATAATAAACTTCGCAGTCATCAAAATAAAATTTTGTCAACTTTTGCAACTTGTTCATATTTCAACTTATTCAATCGGTAGAGATGAAAACCCAGTTTAATTTTTTATTATTGCTCTTATTAGGTATATAGTAGTGATATTTACAGTTTGGCCTAATAACAGAGTAGTTAACTGTATTAGACATTCACATAGCTTACTCCTCTAATAAAGAACCGGATCGATTAGACGATTGTCGATTGTGAATTGTGAGTAATTTGTATGGAATCATATCAATTTTAAATTGACGAATATGATGAGAATTTTGATTGGACGTGACATGCTGAAAATCGATAGAGATACGACTAATAAATTGTTAACGGCTAAAGCCTATCTGCATGAGCACACAGATATTAATATTACAACATAGGAAACTTTTTGGTCATTAGGTACATGAAGTAATTTATTAAGGAGTATCCTTCTCAATGAATGAAGTAATTCTTTGAGGGGGAGAGCAAGTTCAAAGAACGATATGGAACGGGTAACTAGCTTCATATTTTCTGACTGACCAACTTCTTGACAATTCAAAAATGCCTCTAAATGGTTTAATTGAAATAAACGCCTTGAGTTTTGATATTTAAAAGAGAACAAGAGTCTAGATTTGAGGACATGTTAGCTTGCAGATTAATTAAACAGAAGCGGCCGTGGAGCAGCCATGTATGTTGACACACCGATGGTCTTTTATGAGTCTTTGAGAGGAGACCGCGTATCGGTAAAAGTAGCGTCGGACAACCCCGACTAGATGGAACGACGACCTTGAAAAGGCGGCTGGAACAGACTGGATGCGGAAGGCGAAGAACTAGCTTCAACTTTCTGACTAACTGACAGATTATTTAATTTTGACAATTCAAAAGTGCCTGTACAAGGTTTAATTGAAATAAATGCTTTGAGTTTGAGTTTGACTGGGTATTCTGGCGCAACTTGGCAGTGGCCCTTGTCCAGGAATGGACCACGATAAAGGAGATACTGTTCATCTGCAGGGTGTAAAAAGTCATCATATAGCCGTCATTTACGCATTCTGAAGGTACATTAAACAAGTAACCTTTTATACCATTTGGAAGCTTTTATTTAGGTAGTAAGTTTTTGTGTAGGTACATTTTTTATTTTGATTTTTTTTTTGCTTGTCTAGGTACTTATAGATTTTGTTGTATTTATTGGTATATTGGCGTGGCTGGGGAGTTTGTTGCTCCACTTCTTCTCCCCAGCGAAAGCACAAGGAAGTGGTGTAGAGCGGACGTTTTGGGGGACTGTCTTTTGAAAATTTGACATTCTCAGCCTAGTTTGAATAAATGACTTTTGATTTTGATTTTAACATTGCACAAAAATAATTGCTAGGAAACGACATTTATTTTTGGTGTGATTTGCTGTTTGCGATACTAGTCCGCAATATCACGCAAAACTATGCTTATGGGTGCATGGAACGGTACAGGGGCCGTGGGGGTATTTAAAGTTGTGTTATAACATTAAAAACTTTTTTCGCAAAAAACGTCAGTAAAAGTTTGAATTTTGCCTTTCAATTTCGCCATAACCTGAAGGTTCCCAGGTATGGTCCAGTACAAAAAAAAATTATTACAATGCCGAAGAGTACCTACAACTGACTTTCGGCTTTGTTAAGTGTCTTTTTACACTCGTTATTCGATTCGAGGGCATTTGAAGAATCTACGTGAAGAAAGTCTCGTGCATGATCAGTATGATCACTATAAATGAATAAATGAATAAATGATTTATTTTCTGTAAGTAGGTTTTTACAAACACTTTTACACGTCATCATATTTTTTAAAACTAGATGTGGTCGGCGTTTCCTATCTGACTACTCTGAGAAGAAAGGCCGAAACAAACTCAGAGGTCACAGTCTCTTTTAAAGTCCAGACAAAATCTTGGTCAGATCGTGTGAAGACCATGTAGATTGATGTCTGAAATGGTCTTTTGAGGAAAGAACCACACAGATTGAGCGGACCTGTCCAATCAGTGCACGCATTTGTCAAAAATCGTGCAGCTCGACTCAGAAATGAGGAGCTCAACGATTTGACGAACAATACCAAAGAAAGGACATTTGGGTAGGCCGCGTAAATTACTCAAACTGCCAGATCATGATTAAAACTAAGAAGGAACACAGAAAAAAAAATGACCCACATAGTCCTCACATTCACAATAATTAAATGAAAAGAAAAAAAAAATAAAAAATACTTTACAAAGTAAATATTCATGTCATTGTCTAAATAAAATTCATCAATGTCAATGTGTATATAAAAATCCGGACATAATCTTTGAGGACCATGTAGATTAGTGTCTGAAAAGATCTTTTGAGGAAAGAACCACACAGATTGAGTGGACCTGTCCAGTCAGTGCACGCATTTGTCAGTAACCGTGCAGCTCAACTCAGAACTTCAGGAGCTCAACGATTCGACGAACAATACCAAAGACAGGACATTTGGGTAGGCCGCATAAACTACTCAAACTGCCAGACCACGATTAAAATGTAAACAATGACCCACATAGTCCTCACATTCACAATAATTAAAATAATATAATACTTTATACAGTAAATGTACATGTCATTGTGTAAGTAAATAGATACTTTAAAAAACAAAAAGAAAATATTAATGTGTAAAAATTGCAAAATAACATTCACTGTCTAAACCTATTGGAGCAGCTCAATCCCAAGCCTTTTTGTCCTCAATATAGTCTTTTACAGTATAATAGGCTTTCTGGCATAGTTTTCGCTTTATAAAAGCTTTGAATTTATTTAGGCTTAGTTCTTGAATGTGGCTAGGAAGTTTATTATAAAAATGTATACATTGGCATCTAAACGAGCCACCTATTTTCTTGAGCCTTGTTGTAGGAACAACAAATTTGTGTTTGTTCCTAGTATTTATGTTATGGATATCACTGTATTTTTTAAACAGATTAATATTTTTATGTGCATACAAAAGATTATCATAAATGTACTGAGAAGGCACAGTCATTATATTAATCTCTTTAAATTTGTCTCTGAGGGAGTGTCTAGGACTTAATTTATAAATAGAACGAATTGCCCTTTTTTGTAAAATAAAAATTGTCTGAACTGATATCATTTGTATCTCTGTTTTCTTTATCTTCATGTTTTCTTAGAAACAAAGAATTCACATTAACTGATTGCTGATCGGTAGGTCCAGTGACTCATTTATTGTAAATAGTACAAGATTACAAAATGATTTGCGACGTAGACAGGACGGGCGTACCTAATAAATAGTATAATTATCATGACTGTGGAGGAATATCATAGTAGGTACCTAAATGAGCCAAGTTAAACGAACGTTGCCTATCAATTTCTTAAAAATAGGTAGCTGCAAGGCACACTAACCCTGAACCTACGTTAGGTTTTAGTCGTGAAGCATTTACCTACTTATTTATTTATTTTACATACCTACCTACACTTATATAAACAGACTGGGATATTTTTTAAGTAACTACAAATTTACGGTTTTCGGATTTTTTCCTTTACTTGTGCTACATAACCTTGCTTCTTGCCAAATTTCATGATTCTAGGCCAACGGGAAGTATAAATTTTGATTCCCTTTAGAGCGTCGAAATACGTTTTTTGTGGCATAAACGGCCGTATCTTTTTTTTTTACGTTAACTTAGAAGTTTGATTTTTTCACAGCTTCAAGGGACTGTAGACCTGTCTGAGTATACAGGTTTTAATTTCAACTCGATACCTCCATGCTTTCCCGAGATAAAGGGTCTTGACAGACAGACAGACGGACAACAAAGTGATCCGTAAGGGTTTCGTTTTTTCCTTTAGAGATACGGAACCCTAAAACGTGAGGAAATTTGAATATAGCGGATTACCTCGATCTCCCTATAAACTTCAGACTCCCGACAGTCACTGACAGTCACTAGGACGCGGAAAAAAGTTTTTGAAGTTTTTGTTTTTGTTTATGGTAATAAATTAAGTAGGTATATTCGCAAATCATATTTAATAAAAGTATAGGTCAGCGCCGTCTATTGGCGAGTAGCGTACTTATAACTGACTACTTTTACTGCCATCTAGTGCTTTGTAGCGGAATCTTAATAACGTTCACAAGTTCTGCTAGATGGCGCTGTAAGTGATATTCGCGTCATCGTCAACAGTTGTTTACAAAACATGATAAAAATAAATAGGTATCGTTCTGGGGGCCTAAAAAGGCCACTTTGGCAAAATCATAAAAGGATGACATTATGAATCATAATATGGCGAAGACAGTCCGTGTTTTCTTTTTTCCGCTGCACTACGTAGAAATAATCAAAGAGATTGGGATTGGATTTGGATTGGATTGATTGGTATTTTAGCACAGACGCAAAAATATCTGAAAAATCCTTCACCAATGGGATTTGATACGATTAACTTAACAGTTAACCATTATGATTCTTATTGTACGTAATGCTTTTATGATTTTGCCTCCTGTTAAGTTAATCGTATCAAATTCCATTGGTGAAGGATTTTTCAGTTATTTTTTTATGTCTGAATTATTAGATACCTAGTTCGGTAAATGTGTAAGTTGTTGGATACTACCTAGGTAATATTTTTTTTAATGACCACTGAAAATCAACAGCACAGCATCAAGCTGAGCAGCTGAGTGGAAGCCTTCTCGTCACAGTCGTGAAGTGCAGCTGCCGACTATTTCTGTTTTGTAATTATGATGATAGATCTATTTTGTTTTATTTTTCTGATTACTTACTTACTCGAGTTAATTATCTTTGTGTATGCACGTGTTTTTGTGACAAATAAACCTATTTTCTCTTTCTTTAGGAATCAATCACTGTGCCAAAATGTATTTATTTTAATTTAACAGTTTAAGTACACACATACAAACAGTCAAGAAGAAAGGTATAGTACAATACGAATTATTGAAATTCAAGGAATTGAGCTAAGTTTTAAACTATTACAAGAAGCACGTCAACAACCGTCGAAACACCACAATTAATTTTTTTCTTAGTATCAACGTAGGTAGGTATTAAAAATATTCCGGGTAGGTATTTGTAACAAAAGTGCCGAGCGACGCCAACGTAATGAACTCGATTACTACAATGGGGTTCAATCTAATTCCCTTTGCGTGTCACGCGATGAGTCACAAGACGCATCAATGCAGGCTGGTCACGTTACCAGCTGGTCCTGTGACACGCTACACTTGAATTTTGACAAATAAAGTGCCACGAATCATTATCACGTGAGTTACAGGTTACAGGAGTTACTTCAATTTGTTGACAGCCGCACGGGACGATCTTCACGGTTAAACAACGCTTGACGAGGTCGGTTCTTGGATTGGTGATCATTCATTACATACCGAGATACCTCCGTTCCTCCAGCTGTCATTCGTAGGTCTTTGACAGTCGATATTGTCAGTAGCCTGAAAGTCTGACCACTAGTCTTGCCAAGGGGTGTTACCTCAAGGAAAAGAGTTGGAATCCTCAAAGATACCGTCAGTCTAGGGAGAACGGAGGGTAATGTTGGACTCCTCTCTACTAAACCACGGTTCCTTCCACTACCATGAGTAGGGGGCCGGGAGATACTCGTACATTCACCGCACTCTCAACTGGTATCAGCCCGCCATGCCTATCGGGCACCACCATCAAGTGCGGCAGATCTCATGACCTCCCTTGAAGGCATTAATTAAATTATTTGAATTGTTTTTTTTCGTCTTTTCATTACGGACGCTTTTAACGTTCTGCATCGTTCTCATAAGCATAATTTTTAACATGAATGGTGTAAACAAGACTTTGTAACCTATTATTTAGATTTAAAAGAGTGCCCATGGTATTTCTTGCCCGTTCTTCTCCATAGGTACCTACGCTTTGGAATGGGCAACTAGCTTCATCTTTCTGACTGACCGACCCCTTGACAATTCAAAAGTGCCTGTAATTGGTTTAATTGAAATAAATGCTTTGAGTTTGAGTTTGAGTCATAAATGGAATACTGCGCACCATCTTTGTGGGCCTATAGGTAACTACCCTAGATCCAGCCACTTGATTCTTAAGATAGTTGTTGATATTCTTGCGTTTAGAGTTCATGCTCGAGACGGTCAGCGGTGTTCATCATTTCAGCCGAAAGACGTCCACTGCTGGACATAGGCCTCCCCCAAAAGGGGGGGGGGGGGGGTTGCCATAATCGCCATGCTTGGCAGGCGCGTTGGCGATCGCAGTATGGTATGGTGGTGGAATGCATGGAGAAAGCTGCTGCCCATTCTCCGGTACGACCCTTAGTCGCCTTTTACGACACCCACGGGAAGTATGGGGTGGTGCTATTCTTTAAGTCCGGCACCACACAGACTAGTCCGGCACCACACAGCGGTGTTCAGTGGCACTTTTTCTGAAGCAGCATGCATATTCCGTAAAGTTGGAACCCGTTGCGAGGAATACTGTCGGGTTCTTGTCAACAAGAGCTCGAAATAAATCGTGTTCCGATTGTTCCGACGTCCATCAGGTAAAAAATTTAAGCCAACCAAAACTGAAAAGATGCAAGCAAAAACGTTAGAATTCAAAACCACTTTCAGCTCTGTATCAATAGACTTTCAACTCAACTCAAAGCATTTATTTCAATTAAACCATTTACAGGCACTTTTGAATTGTCAAGAAGTCGGTCATACTGTCATACATAACATTGCTATGCAAGTACATACATAACATTGCTTTCAAGTATATGTAGCTTTGGTCAGGAAACGGAAACTAACTATTTCGCCAGCACCAACCAAGCAACATTACTAGACCATGTAAGATACACTACTGACATATTCAGTGTTAGGCAAACTGGGGCCCAGGAGTAAATACTTTCCAGAGACCGAGCTTTACATAGCACAGCTGTGCGCGGCTTAAGCGTTGGTTTCCTAAGAAATCGGTGTACGGTCACACGTAATGGTAAAAATGTATCATGACGGCCGTTATACCGGTTTACTAGAAAATTGTAGCTTTACAGGGCTTACCATAACGCACATGAGTGTTCGGGCAACATTCATACATCGCATCTTGACTTTACTTTGCGAAGCGGAGTAAGCGTTTCATACACTTATGAACCTCCATCCATTTCATCCGTCCATTCCTGTTCATTCAAAGCTAGCTCAATGATGCTTTTACTTCCCATCAGGCATACGGGTCTCGAACCTAGTTCAGACTCCAGCTCTCACAAAGGTTCTAGCATAAGGCAAAATTGTATATACACACTACTGTAACAATGTACCTTTATGAGAGAAATAAACTGTACTTTATAGTAGACAAGAAAATATATTTAAAAGAATACGGTTATTAATAAAAACACTATGGGCGGCCTTATCGCTTTCTGCGATCTCTTCCAGGCAACCTTGGAATGGACAGTAACTAGTATGGCGTCTAATGTTCATAAGCTTACCGCAATCCTTACTTGAATTAGCAAACCAAATCTCAATTAGTGTAATCTATAAATTGTGGTCTTAGACTCTGTTGTGTAATCTCCTCTGTGTCTTTAATCGTAACTTTTTAAACCGTGTCGAAGGAATAGCGCAGGTCGTCTGGTCTCAAACACAACGGTACCTATAAACATTACACAACACTGCGCACTCTCTAGGTGTGTCATAAGACATTCTATCCTACGTCTAGGCACCTCTAGGTCACTGCAGACGTGAGCTAATGCACGCTAGATTTATTTAATGATCCTTGACGACTCATCGTCCTGTAGAACTTTGCACTTTAGAATAAGTATGAGCGCGTCAGGCAATACATTGAGGAGCTTTGTTAGATGGCTTCAGTCCTTAGACACAACTAATAATACCAGCTTTTACTGTGCCACTGCAGGGCAAAGGTCTCTAGAACTCATCATAGAACTTAGATGGCACGATCACCATGCTTGCTCAAGACGGGTTGGTGATTTCGTACGGGCATACCATCGTAGAAAATCATCGAGAGGAAACCTGGACTGATAGTTAACTATATTAATTCCAGGTAGCCTCACGATGGTTTTCCTTCACCGGTGTCAGTAATATCCAAGATAAAAATCTAAAGAAATGCAAGTATTGTATTGACCCTCTCCTATAGACAAAGAGAGCGATGACAGGCATATAATTTACTTAGTAGATCTAATTTTATCAACAGACTAGCGACCCGCCCCTAATACTTACGAGTGCAATGTGCTGTTGTAGCGACATGTCAAATCATCGATGATTTTGTGATCATCATCATCATTTCACCGGAAAGACGTCCACTGCTGGTCATAGACCTCCCCCAAACAACTTCACTTCTACCGGTTCTGCCATGTGCTTCTCGAACCCAGCGGATTCCTGCGGCCTTCACAAGGTCACCGGTCCACCTTGTGAAAGGCTTTCCAGCGCTACGTGTCGTTTCTGTGACATATCTCACCTAAATATGAATGTAGGTATACTTAGACATAAACCACTCGGAATAAAGTCTCTAAATGATAGGAAAAACCTGCGTCTTACATATCCATAGTCTAGTTTAGAAGAACTAATCGGTTACATTGACAGATAAATAAGCGACTTCCTCGGCGTGGGATTTCTTGTTTTAATATAAAATATATCCTATTGGCACACAGCAATACTAAAGCTTCCTATTAGTGAAAGAATTTCCGGAATCGAATCAGTAGTTCTGAAGATTACCCGCTATAAACAAACTCAGTCTCATTCATCACTCTCTTTATAAAAGTGTAGACTATGTATCGATATATCATAGTATGTACGTGTCTTTGAAAGCCGACAACCACTGTTATCTAAAATCACAGATTCACGATGACTGTCATACCTACTTACTTTACAATCTCACTATCACAACTCTCCAATCTCGCTAGAAATTCTAGAACTCAGTGAGTATGCCTATAATCAGATGTCAGATTCTCTCGCTTAGAGATCGGTTAAGCTACCGCGTGCTACGAGTATTTTATGTATTTTAAATTAAAAATACATTCATTTATATCTTACTTGCTTATTAGATTACTGGGCGCAAAGCCTAAAAAGGACCACTTTTGCAGAGTCATCAAAGGATAACATTATGAATCATAATAAGTATGGCGAAGACAGTCCGTGTTTTTCTTTTTAGGGTTCCGTAGTTCCTACAAGGTACCCTTATAGTTTCGTCATGTCCGTCCGGTTTTGCTAAGAGACCGTACTAGAAAACTGTAATTTTGTAGGAGTGTGTATATCAATTACGCCGACAAAGTGGTAAAATAAAATTTTGGAAAATATTTTTTTTTAGGGTAGCTCTCCTACATGTGAAGTGGGGATGAATATTTTTTTTCGTCGTCTACCCCATCGTATGGGATACCGTTGAATAGGTCTTCTAAAATGACTTGGCGGTTGCAAAAATAAGTTTTCGATTTAATGCTCCATTTACGAAATATTAAACTTTAAAGTGCAAATGTTTGTTAAAGTAGGGCGTCCCCCCCCTCTAAAAGCTAAACTGCTGGCTTGAAAAATCTGGAAAAATTCACGATGATAGTGCATTTTATGAACTTTAAAGAAAAACTATAGCGTTAATCGCTATAGTTTTTCTTTAAAGTTCAGATAACTTTATTAGTTTAGCAGTAATAGTCGTTGAACTTGGGTTTTGCATAATTTTGTACCAAATACAAAATCCTTAGCATTCATCCGATATGTATAGTGACTAAGATGAAGTAGTTGCTTGTTTATGACGGGTAAAGACTTGCATTAAAAAACAAAATATGAAAAAAAAAACTAAAATAACCATAATAAACTATCATAAGTTTCACAATACTGCCGCTAGATGGCGCTGTACCTACGGGTTACGCTTTCATTCGAGTACTTAAAGAAGTCACAAACGAAATTTGAACTTTTAATTTTCGAATTTCAATTTTGTGAATTGAAATAATAACTTGGCAGCAATCGTACTCTTATTTTTTAGCTTTATAAGGAAGAAAGTGGTTCTTATTAGTTAATGTCTAATCTGTTTAAATAATTATCTTCAAAAATCAATATTTCGTTGTGTTTAGTATCGCTATTCAATAACAAATGGCGTTGTGCCGTGACGTCACTTTTGTAGATCGCGGTGTTAAGAATTTCTTGCAAGGTATGACCTCCTTGGTTACATTATGTGTTAAAGTTTTAATTTACTCTGGACACCCTTGTCATATATGGATTGTTATTATTATAACCATTAATTCCTAATATCTTTACCATTACATATATTCAGAATAAAGAACAACAGAATCGTACTATATTGTGATAACGGGTTACTACGGAACCCTACACTGTGTGTGGCCCGACACGCACTTGGCCGGTTTTTTTTCACTGCACTAGTATCAAAGGGATTGGGATTGGAATTGAATTGGATTGATTGGTAATTTAGCACAGACAAAAAAAAATTGCTGAAAAATCCTCGACCAATGGGGATTTGATACGATTAACTTAACAGTTAACTGTCCATTATGATTCATAATGTTATCCTTTTATGATTCTGCTAAAGTGGCCTTTTTAGCCTCCCTAGCCATTTCAACTTTCACACAGTCCATTCATCGTATCTTTGCGCTTCCTCTACTCTTATAGCCATTCACATTAATTATACTTACCTACTCAAAACTTTACCCACGACAACTTTTGCAAATGATAAATAAGTCTTCTATACTAATTTACGTCCGTGAAGTTTACAAAGAAGAAAAAAAAACTTATTTTGAGTCTGATATTTCAAGTAACTACAGTTGATAACCCCAAAAAAAACTTGTCCCGTCTTATTACAAAACGAGATCTAATTTTAGACCTAGCCTAAAGCTTCGAGCCAGTTACTCTATTTTGAACTTTATTCCGACAAACGTAAATTTCTTAATGCAAAATTGACAACTTAGACTCCGGTTTAACGCCAGTTTTTGTAATAAGAACTTTAGCTTCGTCGGATTATAGTTCGAAATTTAAAAATGGCTGGATGGTTTAAACCTGGGTCTAAAGATAAATCTTGTTTTGTAATGAGGCCGGTCATGTTTAGATATTGATATCTATCACTTCTGCGGAGTTTCGCTAGCTAATATAATTTGAACCATGTATAGCACAGTGCTTACCCTCCCACATTTCGCCGAGTATGTTTAAGTCATGTAATAGCGGGTAAGCCCTGGTCATGCATATAAATTCAGCTAAAAATATTACCCACAGAGTTAAACCCATAGAAATGGCATATTATGGTTAAACCTGACCTCTGAATCGAATCGCAAACCTTGAACAAATGACTTAATAATCACCGATTCCTATCGTTGTCTATCGTGACGTCACCACGCAACTAACCTCCTAGCCTCATTTACTTGATGTGACATCAGTGATAATTAATAATAGGTAGTGTCTTTGTTGTGTCCAAGTGTCAGTTTGTGTTTTGACAACAACATTGTTAATGATAAAGGATGGTCCAGAAAGTTAATATAAGTAGCATAGCTGGAGGAAGTAGAGAGAGTAAATATAAGTAAAGCTGATCCTCATGTCGTGGAACTAAAAAGAAGGCCGGGAGTGACAAAGAGTGGACATCGATCACTCGATCTACATAGGGTGACTGGTAATTAGTGACGGATACTTAATTAAACACATGATTGTACTCGTCATAAGAAATAACTTTTTCAAAGAAACGATATTTTTAGGGTCCATACCTCAAAAGGAAAAACGGAACCCGTATAAGATCAATTCGTTGTCCATCTGTCTGTCCGTCTGTCAAGACCCTTCTCAGGAACGAACAGAGTAATCGACTCAAAATCAAAATGTTTTATTTCACATAAACCTACATGGGCACTTATGAAACGTCAGAAGCTAGGTGCACATTAATATCAAATTCTCAGGGCTGCAATTCCTTGAGGCAGTGAAAAAATCAAACTTCTAAGTCGACGCAATCAAAAGATACGGCCGTTTATGTCGCATATTTTGACACTCGCAAATGATTCAAAACCTCTCTGGGCACTTCCCGTTGGCAAAGAATCATGAAATTTGACAAGGAGCAATGTCATGTGCTCAAATAAAGGAAAGCATCCGAAAACCGTTAATTTGTAGCTACTTTACTAATTTTATTTTCCTACTTTGCTCGGAACCCACGGTGCCCGACTCGCATTTCACCGTTTTTTTTATTTTTTTATTAAAGGCATGATTCCAATCACCCCAATAGAACCGCACGCTCGGTCCGTACGGTTTTTAAATGAATTAAAAAGAATAATGCATGGTAAAAGTGGAATACATAGTTTTGTTTGTAAAAAGGGATTCATAACTAAATTAAATTACAGCTGATGGTGTATTATTCTTGTTATGTACTTAATATTCTATTGGGGTTACTGTGGTCATGCGCTGGGTAAATAAAAAAAAAAACGTTTCTTTGCGAAAGTTGTTTTACGACGTACGGCATTTCATACAAAGTCAAGCCCTTGTTTTTCGAAATGAATGAACTGATTTTAATGTAACTTCATATGCATAAGCAGGATACAAAGGTCTAAAAGTTACTCAAGAACATTTCCGAAAGATCTTATTTAAAAAAAGATAATTGGAAATCTGTTTCTATGAAAAAATTTAAATCGGTCTAATTTGGCTGTAACACAATTTTTCGAAAATGTTCTTAAGTAACACTCTAGACCTTTATATCCTTCTTATGTATATGAAGTTTCATTAAAATCGGTTTATTCATTTCGAAAATCGAGGGCATGAAAGTTTGTATGAAATGCCGTACGGCGTAAACGCTCTTAATATGATGAGTACAATCATGTGTGTACGTATCGGACACTAAATACTAGTAACCCTAATAATTATGGAATTGTGGCTAACAGAATCGTTGGTCCAAACGTTAGAAAAATGTGGCTTTCCTATTAGAGAAATCTGGTTCGATTACGAAGTAACATGATCACTCTAGCCAGGGCATCACTGTCATCAATTGAATATGCAAGATTCTAAGTTTTAGCAGCTAGATGAGTTGGCAATTACGTTCGATTGCCAAGAAAGTTATTAGTGGTAGCCCAGTATGAGCCGTGATGACCTAGTGTAGGTTCGAACCCAGACAGGCGCTTTACTTTCTATAAATTATTTTATCGCCACTGCTCTCAAAACGGCGAAGGAAAACATTATGAGGAAACTGGCATGTCCTAGAACCAAAAATTCGAAGACATGTGACATCTACCAACCCGCACTGGACGTTCGTGATAAATTACGACCCACTCCCTCTTACAGAGAGGAGGCCTGTATCCCAGCAGTGGGGGGAAAGTTATGACTATGCCAAGAAAGCCACTTATTTTCAAAAACTATTCTTAACACCTAATCCGGATAAAAAGACCAGATAATGATGTAGAGACAACCGGTTTATTCTCTCACCATTCTTATACCTTTTTGTACTAAGCACAATCAATTTAAATTACTCTCATATACACGGAAAACGTGATTACAGTCGTCTTTCCGTAGTTTTGAACGAAGGTCGATACAACGAGATTGTCGAAATAAACAATGAAGAGAAATATAAAAATAATAGTGTTCACCACATAAGACATGCAAATTAATTTATTGATTGGTCGATACCTGCCCGTCTCAACTCAAGTCCGCTCGTCTACGGTTCTGTGGAAATGCAAAAATAGAGCTGTATATTCATAACTCTTTCCCTGATGAGCAGGTACCGAGTGATGAAAGGTGCAGCGGATGGGCCCCCACTAACAGCCGAACCCAATAACCTATTGACAGATCGCTAATGATGGTAGCTACTACAAATTATAACTGCCAGACAGTGCCAGTATAATATAATCAAACACATCGCTACAGAGATAGATAGGTTTTTCTTCCCCAGTATGCCAAAATTGGTGATAGATAGGTAATTGGGTTCGGCCGTAGGTGAACCGAGGACTTGGTCAGAGGGAACTGATGGCAATGGGAAGCCTAGGGAGCTTTAGAGGGAGACTTAATGTCCATAGATGATCAAATAACATCCTAATTCCTAACAGAATTTCGAACACGGCGCCCAGTCTCGACGGAGATTAGCCAAGTACGCACGAGATATTATAGTGCACCAGACAGTGTGTGCGGAAACACAGGACCGACGGCGCCACGCGCCCACCGAAGCACGGAGAACGACGAGAAAGGATGGTAACATAGCTAATTGCCCATGTAATTAAGTACCGTCACTTCTGGATGCTGATAGTGTTTCCAATCACGTAATTCCGTTTCCAAGTTTCTTATCTTATCGCTCGCAGCAATTCTATTGTATAAAAGAAAGTAAGTAACTGGAACCACTCGAAAACTTGATAGTAAATGGGATGGATATTGTAATTTAATTTTTGTGGCAGTTGAAATAAAAAAAAATACTAAGTATGTTTTATTTAATATTTTGAATGAAAAAAAAATCAACTGTTCCCTACATTTTGACGAGTTATACGAACATAAATGTAGGGAACAGCTGATTAATTTCGCGAATTCAGGTTTGGTCCCATTGTAAGAGTTATTCGTAATGATAGTACAATGACCTCTTGTTAAGAGGTTGTTAATGTTGTACTAATAATGTATACGATGAGAGTCATTGACCTAATTTCTCAAACTTTATCTAATGTAGTGCCAGCAATGCTATAATAGGTACCAACTGAGATAATAGGCTTACAGATCATGCATTTATTAATAACACTAGATAAAAATAATAGAATTTAATAATACCTACAGCATTAGAAGCTACAAACATTATCTTTCTCCTTGCACCAATCAATAATGACGCCAATTATTAAATCAGAGAGATATTAATAATTGCAAACAACACAAAAATAATCTGTTATTCAATTAGGTCTGTTATTATTTAATAATAGGCGGTTTCTTGCAGCAAAGTTACGGCTGTTTTATCAATGGACGTAGATAGTGTGTGTATAGTAGACTGGCTCTCCGGCCTTTCTGGTGCTGTTTACTGTAGGAACGACGCGAAGCAAACGTGCGCGCTAACATAACATTCTACTGTACGCTTTATTTTCTATTAAAATAACAAAAAAAGAAACAACACTTTTTTTTAAAAAACGTTTGGGTTGAATGTTGATTTTTTCTTATAAAGTGTATTCAGTGAGCGGATTTTTTAAAATTAATTGATGATTTTTTGTGGAAAATGTGTTCGATTTTTAAATTGAATATTGAATTGAGTAAATAAAATAAACTTAGCAGAACTTTTTTGAAAAATAAGTGTGTTAATTTTAATAAAATAATTTTTGTAGGTTTGTGTGTGAATTAATTTAAGTGACGAAGACTTTTTATTTAAAATGGAGAACCAGCAAGCGGAACCTAAAGCGGAGGAGTTTCCCTCGTACGTGGCTGACAAAAGACTGATAGGTCTACTGCCTATGTTCATACTAGTTCTAATCATCGTCTTAAGGATATCATGGACGCTGTATAAAAGTTTTGGTGAGTTTAAATTTTTAACCGACTTCAATAAAAGGAGGAAGTTTATTTTATAAAAAAAACCGATTTGAATTTTTTTTTAAAGCGTATACTTACTTGTATGTAGAGAATTAATTTAATGTGTTTCTAACCTTTTTTACGAGTTTAGGTTAAAATAATGTTTTATAGTTTAGTAATTTTTAATAGTTTTTAAATTAACTGGTATGTGAAAGTAGGATAAAAGTTTTAGACTGCGCAATAGAGTCTTTGCTGTTTCATATTAAGTTATCGTTATAATCACCTTAATTATATTATAATAGATCAATAAACTTTAAATTATTATTGACATTGAATACAATTCTAAGATAATCACGCTCCGATTAACTGACCTCAATACTAAATCTATGTTATCAACGGATTAAAGATTTTAAAAGTAAACAATTATAAGCAAAACCTTCCAAATGATAGCATAGTAGGTAACACTTGAACTACAAAAACTATCCTTACTGCTAAGAAATGAAAGAGTTGTCCCTGTCAAATTGGTACTAGTGTGATGTGTAAAAATTAAGTTGCTTGCGTTATAGGTAATTTCCTTGTCATTCGCTTACGCTAAACAATAATAGAAGACTGAAGCTCATTTCAGACTATGCTATAATATAATAGCATATAGCATATACTTTAAAGCACAACGATATCGCCCGCCATACCATTTATTTAGAACACGTTCACACTTTGCTATACTCATAGATATATTATATGGCTATACTAAATATTATTTAAATGTATGGCGAGCGATATTGTTGTGCTATAAAGTATATGCTATTATATTATAGGGTAGTCTGAAATGAGTTTCATGTAACTTTTAAATATTTTTAATAAAGATTTGGAGTTAACGGACTCCTTGATCACTAGGCTCCCGGTTTAGTAATTTAGCAGTTGCATGCAAATGCGCCATTTTCGAAGATTTAGGTTAACTGTATAATTATGTAGGAGGAAAGTTTGTAAAATGTTCTTGTCCTTATGGTCTAATAACTCATGCCTTCTCTGAATGAGAAGAGACTTTAGTTCTGCAGTAAATACATTACTATTACTGGCTGACATTTGGACGCAGAAGTAATGGGTGTGAGAGAGAGAAGTAAATAAGGGGACAAAATAAAAAACTATATGTTTTTTGGGTTAACGATCCCAGGATTTTTTTTTGTATTATCTTGTTTAGATAGGTACCTATCGATAAGTACCCATCATTTCTGTGAAGTTTAGGTAAACAAAGAAAACTGATTTTTAAACTGATATTTCAAGTGACTATACTCTTAGTGGTTGCTGACCCCAAGACAAGAATCATCAAGAATAATATTGCATTTCATTGGATCGATGTTTTCATTATTTAAGTACACTTTTAGATAAATAAATTTAAGTACACGTTTAGATACTTACTTAAGTAATTTTAAAAATAGATTAATATTAAATTTTTGTCCAACTTCATTATGCATGCGGAGTTTGCCTGTAAGTGATTGTTGCACTATTGCATACATACATTCGCATGTTACCTTTAGCATAGAACCAGGACCTGTGTAAACAATTGTGGTGAACCAAATAAATAAAAAAAATTGGTAAAACATTTAAGTACAATCTTTTAAGAGGTCATTGTACTCATAATTATGAACAACTTTTACTATGGGACCAAACATGAAATCGCGAAAAAAACTCAGCTGTTCCCTACGTTTATGTTCGTATAACTCATCAAAATGTAGGGAACAGCTGATTTTTTTTAAAAGGTTGTTAATATCTTACCAATAACCCTGTATATCAATACCCATCACATCTGCGAAGTTTCGCTAGCTAATTTAATTAGACCCCTGTATTGTTTTGATCAACCATAATATTGTACTTAGCTTGCATCTACCCACCGTCTGGCGTCTCTCTCGTTTTACTTTATCCACATTCCTGAGTGCTGTAGGTATGTATCGACTGCATTACAACGAGCTCTTTCGAAAAACCCGTTTATAGACACTACTGGTACCTACACTATTATAATTATTGTGTTCAACCTCTTGACCCCTCGATTACTAGTCGCTTTAATAATATATAATACACAATTATTTATTGTTACTTTTTTATCGTGATATAATGTAAATATGTAGTTAGTTAATCGTTTTAATCGTTATAACGTCTAATACAGTCCCCGGCACATAACTTGGCAAGAGTCGTTAGATGCGTTTTTCCTTTCTATAACTTTCTTGTAAACAGACGTTTAAAAATAATCTAAGGCAATACTTAACTATTACATAGTATAATGACAATCAATAAAAGTGACCATTTCTTGTTGCACTAAGTGTACATGCGCTAACTAACTCCCACTACGCTAAAACTTTGCCAAGTTACGTGTGGCGACTGTACCTACAACTATTCACATTACGTACTAAATTGAATGACCTTTACCGTCTTATTACAAAACGAGTTCTAGCTTTATACCCAAAAACTTCGAGCCAATTACTGTATTTTGAACTTTATTCCGACGAACGTAAAGTTTTGACAACTTAGACTCGGGATTAACGTCAGTCTTTGTAATAAGAACTTTGACTTCGTCGGATTTATAGTTCGAAATTTAAAAATGATTCGATGGTTTAAACCTAGGTCTAAAGATAATAATCCTTGTTTTGTAATAAGACCGTTAGTGTCTTTCTTATAGATTTCGATAATGGAGACTCTTTGTAATTATTATTTCCCATCGCGTGCTCAAATAAAGTCTAATATGACTCGCCAAACCAAAAGCACATCGATACACTAACCGAAAAACGCCAAATACGTTAGGAGAGCAGAGACCTAAGCCCCCCTATAACTTTAACTCTGCCGGCCAAATACAGCCTTGTGTTCACCAACATTTAAATCATCTGATTAAATATTTAATCAAATCTGAATTTAAATGTGACATAAACCAGCTGTTTAAATACCTAACCGGTGCGCGGTGGTTTGAATGTTGGTGAACTCAGGCCTTAATAACTATACAAATAAACACAAAAAAAAGAAAACTTAGACGTCGAAATACTCGTCCGCGCCGCTGTCATCCGGAAACGTGTCCAGAGGACTGGCAGCAATGCCACGTTGAATGGAAATGCGAATTTTAAGGCCAAAGAACGACCCAGCCCTCTGGTCACGCGAAGTGTCGACCAGCCGCTAGCCGGCGAGAAATTTCCTTAAAAAGGACACGCGCACTCCATGACCCGAACGGCTCTAGACTGTAGACACCCATTAGGTTGGACCCAGACAGGCGCTTTCCTTAGCCTGGGTTGCATCATCTTACTTTAACTTTAACAAACGTCAAAAGTCTGTCAAACTGCATACAAAAATCACCGGTTATGGTTAAAGTTACGGTTAAAGTCAGATGATGCAACTCAGCCTTAGTATACTATTTCAACACCACTGCTCTCAAAACGAGTTCAAAGTTGATTGGGAAAGTTTGACAGTTTCGGGTAGCTTGATGTGCTGGCGTATGTACATTATATTTATTTGATATTATATTATATATTATATTTATGGTCCCCAACCGACCATATCGCATTGCATCGCCTGCCGGCGCTAGTATTTCGTTTTCGCTTAGCGTTCTTCCTTGCTTTTTTTCTTTTTGCTGGGCTCCTTATGGTCCTAGCGTGGTGTAATATAGCCTAAAGCCTTCTACAAGGATTGGGCTATCTAATCCATTCATACTTAATATTATAAATGCGAAAGTGTGTCTGTCTGTCTGTTACCTCGTCACGCCTAAACCGCTGAACCGATTTAGATTAAATTTGGTACAGAGATAGTTTGAGTCCCGAGAAAGGACTTATCTATACTAAAGGATAGTTTTTGTCCCGATATTCCCACGGGATCGACACTTATGCAGGTGAAACCGCGGGGCACTGCTAATGCAAAAAAATGTTTTTGGATTGGATTTGGAGATTACCCCTTAAATACAAACTTACAAACAAACAAATTTTAGGTACCTCTTTACAACATTAGTATAGATAAATGCTACAATTGTTACAAACTCCTGTTTTACCGTTCGTAAATACTACGCCCTTGACCTTTTTGTATTTATTTTTGACTAAATTTTGCCATATAAAAAGATTTTGTTTTTTCTCTTCTTCTCAATTAATTTAGATTAGCCGTACCGTATAATTTAGCTTCATAATTTAATGGTATAGCTATCGTTCTCGGTATTAACGGAATAGAGTCCATCAATAAGTACACTGTACAATGGCTCGGCGAGGCCTCGATTTTGATTGCGTCATGTTGAATGACTCTCGTCGGCTAGCTGACAGATTTGTAGAAATATGTTGTTAAACGTGGCATAAAATGTTGCTTTGCTGTTCATTGCTAAGTAAAAATACGTGTAGTGCAGCCTGTATGATAATCTGTGCAATGGAACAATCAAGTAATAAATAAATAAATATAATATTTATTTGCCAAAAACAATGTTTACGATTCCTTCTAGTCTACATTAATAGCTAGTTTACATTAAAAAAAAATAAGATGCTATGAAGAATTTTGCATACTCCACACTAGCGTGGCAATTCCGTAACACATTATCAATCGGAATCGGTTTCATTTTGACAGCTCAACAACATTCATTGCGTTATTTACGTGTTGAGCAGACAAATTTTTCGAACTTATGAAGCAATTTGCTTCAAAATGATTCCGATTCCGATCGATAGTGTGTTACGCAATTAGGGTGCAGGTCGAGCCTGCCTCGTGGAGTCCATGGGTGGTATTACCATGTAGTGAAAATGCGGTGCAGAAAATAGGTGGTGATTAAAATGTGGTCCTTAGTTACGCGCTCTTCAATTTTAACTTTAAACCCTGCTACCTGCAACATATGACTCTAAATTGACGATTT
This sequence comes from Mesoligia furuncula, assembly GCA_916614155.1. Taxonomy (NCBI): domain Eukaryota; kingdom Metazoa; phylum Arthropoda; class Insecta; order Lepidoptera; family Noctuidae; genus Mesoligia; species Mesoligia furuncula. Next base: position 633,704 of record OU744814.1, read on the forward strand.
CATAGGTACCTCTATGTACTGGGTTCAATTCCCGGGTCGGGCAAGTCGATGGTCCTGCGCCTGATCTCTCTCCGGCTCTGTTGGATTGCCGTCCCATCGGACAATGATAGTGAGGGCAGAGAGAGTGCACAGACCGGAGTCTGCGCCCACACTTGTGCATTATAATATCTCTCGCGCCGGAGGCTGGTCTCCGTTGAGATTGGTCGCCATGGCAATTCGGTCTGGAGAATTTTATGTTATTTCCAAAACCCAGTTACTGGGTAACACGATACCCCTTATTAAGACTGGTTGTCAGACTTTCGGGAAGCTGACAACCCGTAACAACTGTCAAAGATCTGCCATGACAGCCGGGACCAACGGAACGTGCTTTCCGAAGCGCGGAGGGCCTTCGATCGACCCGTGGGACTATTATTATTCAGCCACGAGCCCCACACGTTTACGCCGTACGGCATTTCATACAAACTTTCAAGCCCTTATTTTTCAAAATGAATGAACCGATTTAAATGAAATTTCATACGCATAACCAGGATACAAAAGTCTAAAAAGTTACTTAAGAACATTTTCGAAATGTCTTATTTAAAAAAATATAACTGGAAATCTGTTTCTATGGAAAATTAAAAATCGGTCTAATTTGGCTGTAACACTGTTTTTCGAAAATGTTCTCTACTAACTTTTTAGACCTTTGTATCCTGCTTATGCATATGAAGTTTCATTAAAATCGGTTCATTCATTTCGAAAAATAAGGGCTTGAAAGTTTGTATGAAATGCCGTACGGCGTAAACGAAGGCTGATTTTTCAATGATCTGATAACTTTATACGAGGAAAAATTTTGAAATTTTGACACTTATTTCATACAAAAACTGTCAAACGTCATATTTATTCCTCGAATAAAAGTTACCTGGCGTTGGAAAAATCAGCCATTAATACATAAGTAAGTGTAGTAGCAAAACAAATAATATATTTATGATAGTAGGTATATTAAATCTGATAACATTATAATAGTGAAGTAGTTCTAAACACTAGTAGGTTATTGCTAGATAGTGCTAGATACATGTTATAACAGAGAGAGCTTACAGCAATAATTGTTTTATTACGTAGCAATGCTCCATTTCACCTCGGCAATGTTTATGAGGCTGTCTGTCGTCTCGTCTAGCACGATGTAGAATAGAACATTTGAACCAAATACAGGAAAAATAACTAACCAATGAGCAATTTGTAACCATAAATTCACCATAATGATTCTAGACACCCTAGTGTAAAAATGGTTCGTTGGTTATAAAAAAAAATCTGCTGTTTCATAAACAAGTGCGAGTCGGACTCGCACACGAAGGGTTCCGTACCACAAGGCAAAAACGCCGAAAAAAACACGTTTGTTGTATTTATGAAGGTACATTATGCGATCATTCGTGGATCTTTGATAGTCGTTACGGGTGGTCAGAAGCCCGAAAGTCTGACAACCAGTCTTACCAAAATGGGTATCGTAACCCAGTAACTGGGTTGTGGAGGTCAGATATAATACTGGTATTCAGCTGCATCCGGTTAGATTAGAAGCCGACTCCTACATAGTCGGGAAAAAGGCTAGGCAGATGATGATGAATACTTATTTGATTTTGAGGTCGAAGCAGTATATTATCAGCCATGGAAACTTATGGCTGGCAGGAAAATAGTGCGTCAATCCCACATTTTGACCTATTTAGCGCATCGTGTTCGTGAGGCACACAATATAATTTTAAGTTTTTTCGTGTGAATATTGTGTGCCTTTACCTGGGTCAATACAAATTATTTTCTTGCCTTTCTTTTCTGTCTTTCTTTTCTTTTGAATTTGAAGAAAAAATTTAATAATTTACTTTCGAGTAAAATCAAAATGTGTGTCTGCGAAGCGAAAAATTTCTTTCATCCGCACTCCGTCATCTACTATTTATCGTCTGACTATTACATATTATTATTCTTCGTATAACACACGTAATAATGTGTCAGCTTGTCAAACTAAATCATGAATGTACTGGACCATATCAATTTCCACATGATTCACTACATTGTCACGTGTACGTGTCAGTCCATCTGTGCCGATGACCGTCTGGACGAAATCTTGTGGTTTGGGGTGATTGAACATTGACTGATTAAGCAGTTTAGTATCACTTTGTAAGTAATACGTATATTTATCTTATTTATTAATTCCTAGATACCAGTTTAACGAATACAAAATGTCGACATAAATAATTACTTACGTGCAGTCTTGATTAATTATCAAATTCGTAAGGTTATGACAAGATGATGGATTAGTAAATCGTGCATAACTTATGCCTTTTATGTGTCAGTACAATCTTGTACCAGACGTTTAGCCGTTGGTCCCGTCGGTCATTCGAAGATCTTTTGGGTAGATGCCTAAAACTCTGACAACCAGTTGCCAAGAAGTATCGTGTTACTCAGTAACTGGGTTGTGGTGGCCATTTTACATTAAAATTGAAGCCAAAATAGTTTGGAAAAGGCTAGGCTCATGATGAAATCTTTACTATACTTGTCTAGGGCAAGGACGAACTTCAGAATACACGGATATATGACAATAAAGAGTTAAAATCTTCCATATTCATAACGATTGTTTCAAATTTTCAAGTAATAATATATTGAAGATACCTTCACCGATATTCTTTACAGTACTGATGACCAATATATTATTATTCTAAGGTTCTTCAGGCCCTGACCCCATTGCCATGTCTATTGGAAGTCTTCACAGTTGACAAGACAAACAAATATTATGTACCTACCTATGTTTTAACAAGGTTAACTTGTACTTATGTAATACAAAAACATGTTAAATCTATTAATATATCAATGCTTAAAAAAAAACAAAGTCGTGTTAGTCACACCGTTTTTAACTCAACAACGGCTGGACCGATTTCTATGATCTTTGAATTGTTATATTTGTCCCCATCCCGATTAGCAGAATAACTAGGTATGTGAAACGACTTCTTGAAAATTCAAAAGTGCCTGTTAATGGTTTAATTGAAATGAATGCTTTGAGTTTGAGTTTGAAACATGGAAAAATTTCACGAAATAAAATTAAGACAACTAATTCAGTTTCTCTTACATTTTGTATTGATTGTGAGATGGTACGAAGTCCGCGGGGTCAGCTGTGTCCGCATCTTTGCCCGTGAAAAAGTTTCCATACACACACATAAACTCACGCCGTCCTCCCATGGGGGTCGGCAGAATGTACAGAGCGCCACCTGATACGATTCTTGTGAGTACTACGCACCCGACCTTCCGGAAAGACACCACTAGTAAGGTCACTCACTATAATTAAATTATGTCATCCTACTACTTAAAGTGTGTCTGCGAAATTCAAAATTTATTCGCGAAAACGTAAGTAATTTTGAATTTCACGGGCTATTTTGATGAATTCATAGAGTTTGATAAGTTCTCTCAACAATACGATTTAATCTTTCAGAAACCAGCACACAAATTGAAACACGCTTTGAAATTAAAATCCCTTTTCCATTGCAATGATGCAATAGATTTATCAGATACAATGCTGTTGTTGAATTTGTCAAAATGAAAGCCATTACAATTGTTAGGGTGTTACTTCAAAATAATAGTAAAAGGGTGTGTTATGCTATGTATGTACTGGTACGTCTATGTGTAAGATTCAACAAACGTCTGAACTGGTCCCACCAGTTTCACCGGCGACGGAAATAGATTCGAATTCTCTCACACAAAATGGTTCCAGTTTTTGGTCTTTCTTTTTTTTTTAGATAGAACTATCAAACTATTAAGTTAAGTATATATTTGTATTCAGCTAAAGGTCAATTGCATGTGGGTAATTAATCTATCTTCAAATAATTCCCATTTTGCTTTGCTAAAAATATTATTGAACACTCTTAATATAATGATTGCACCTCTTTTTGTGACCCCTAAATAATTCCGACCTTGCTTTCCTAAAAATATTATTCAACCGTCTAATGTAATGATTGCGCCTCTTTTTGTGAACCTTAAAAAAATCCTATTTGGCTTTCCTTAATATTATTGAACAATCTAATGTTGTTTGTAAACGCACCCACAATACAGGAGAAATTCCTAGTGAGGGGCAACGATTTAAAAAAACAAATGATTGCGCCTCTTTTTGTGAACTCAAATAAGCCCTATGTTGGGGTCCTAAAAATACTAAACAACCAAGTAACTGTGACCAACTGGCAGGTCGACGAGGTCGGCGACCAACTGAGAGAAAAGCCCGAAAATTAAGAGGCTACATTCATTTAAAAAAAGTATGAAGGACACTTTTTTAAATTAATGAAGCCTCTTTTTGAAGCACAAAAAGTTTTTAGAGAATCTGTTAAATATTTCTCTTTCTTTTTATACTGAACTTTCTACAACTGTTAAACAAATAATAAACAACTGGTGTTCAGCTAAAAGTTAATTTTTGTAGTTTCTCAGCTAAATCTCATGTTTTTTATTAGTTTGCGAGGCTAAATTAAATTAGGCGAATGTGTTTAAATACTGCTCCATGAACCAGCAGCTTAATTATTGTGTAACACACTACTAATAATTGGTTGGAGGATATTGCTAACCCATTGCTTCTTATGTTCAAAAATATCTGTCTGCTCAACAACGCAAATAGCAACGCAAAAAACGTAAATAACGCAATGAATGTTGTTAACTGTCAAAATGAAAACGACTGTTACTGATAGTGTGTTACGCAATTATCCTGATGATATTTTCACCAAGAAGTTATTACAAAGAATACACACAAGCAATAGTTTTACACTGACAGCAACACAAATTAAGGCTTGAAAAAACTTTTTAACGAAAAAATTAAACCGCCGAAAAAACTGTAAAGCAAAAAATAATTTACCTTACTAAGTTCTTAAACTAACGTAACTATATCTTTTGAGTCGGCACCAAACAATAAATGAACGAAGATCACTAAATTACATCACGCTTTACGTAATTAATTAATTTGCTTGTCAGTCTTAGTGCTTAGCAACCATATTAAAGTAATCGAATCGCAACCCGTGAAATATTTGTCATTGAGTGGTTCCAATGGCCATCAGAGGTCTTCATCATTAGCTCCACTTTACCAAATGATGATTTCCAAGAGCAAATGCTCAAATTGGTTTAAAAAATACCCAAATCGCTATAAGTTTGCCTTTAAATTTTCCCTCGATTTCCATGGGATCCTCTCATCAGATTCCAACTTGATGACAATGGGACCACCTCGAGAGTATACCCTTTCAAACGAAAAAAGAACGATCAAAATCGGACTACTCTGTAAAAAGTTATGCGTGGTCATACATAAAAAAAAAGTTAATAAACGTGTCGACTTGAGAATCTCCTCCGTTTTTTCGTCGGTATAAAAAATAAGTGTTGATTTGAAAATCTCCTTTTTTTTCATCGGCTGTTTAATATGCCTGGAAGCTTCACAAATCTGAAGTCTTTCACACAATGAAGCCTGTAAACTGTAAGCCACAAAGAAATACTAATAATTATTATAATAGGTAGGTAACAATATAGATGTCTGTTCAGCTCTTCCAATTAGGTTAAATACACTTGTAGTAGGAGTGGCGCAGCTCCACAGAGTATACTAAGTGTAGTCGAACCAGCTATTTAGTATATAGGCAAAAATATGTGTCTATCCAACTATATTGAGGTTGGCTTCCAGTCTTATTGCATGCCGCTCAGGGACTACCTATCTGACCTCCACAACCCAGTTACTGGGTAGCATGATACCCCATGGTAAGACTGGTTGTCAGACTTTCGGGCTTCTGACTACCCGAAACGACTGTCAAAGATTTACGAATGACATACGTTCCGAGGCACTCATCTTTCCACTATACTGCCAATATTCATGTTTATTGTCTGCGTAAAAAGAGAGTGAAAAGAGAGTGTTCTGATATGAATAAAAATTCTAAGAGAGTGAAAAGAGAGTGTTCTGAATATGAATAAAAATTCTTTAAATTATCTCTACACAAAAAATTCAAAGTCCTGACTGACTGATATATCAACGTACAGCCTAAACCACCCCTAAAAGGGTGAAGGGCGGAGGGTGAAATTTCACGCGGACGAAGCCGCGGTCAGAAGCTAGTATAACATAGTTCAGAAGATTACCCATAAATACAAACTCACTAATTTTACCTCTTTCTCTTTCTTATAAAACAAAGTCGCTTTTCGTATGTTGTCTATGTGACCGCTTATCTTTTACACTACGCAATGGATTTTGATGTGGTTTTCACCCTCAATAATTCCGGAATGGTCAAGTAGGTATATATTTATAAATTGTATATTATTATAGATTGAGCAAAAACATCTCGATGTTTTGGCGTGTCACCATTGCTCCCGTGCAAAGCAGGGGCGAGTCGCTGGCTGTTTATAAAGTACTAGCGACGCTTCCAGTTGCATAGTTTAGAAGAACAAAGCGGTCTCACAGACAGACACGAAATGCGATTTTAATTTATAATATGTATAGATTTGCAAGTTAGGTACCTGCCTGAATACCACATGGCGGGTTTGACTGTACCTAATACATTGGCATATTGTAGGTCTCTCGTGGGCAAAGTATCGTACCTTTATGGTAGGCGTACCCAAGGATGACGACATTCTCGTACATTAGTTATGCAATTAAATGACAATTAAAAAAAAAAAACAGTTGCACTCCGGGAGTGACGACAGAAGTGGAAACCAGACACCTACTTAACAAACAGATTACCTACTTTGCCATCACTCACTGGCTATCGTATTACGCAGTATATGGGTTGTGGAGGTCAGATAGACAGTCGCTCCATGTAAAATACTGGTATTCAGCTGCATCCGGTTGTATTCGGAGCCGACCCTAACATGTTAGGTTAGTTATCTGCCTAGCTTTTTCCCAACTATGCATAGTTGGGAAAAGGCTAGGCAGATAACGATGATGAAAAGGTAACTTATAGTTGTGAAAGTGCAAAAAATGATTTGCATAAATCTTCTTCTTCTTGTTCGTAGCACTCTTGTCAGAGCGGTCGTGGTCCTCATGTAGTTTCTTGTCTAGGAGCTGATGTGATTCGCCTCACGATTTCTAGCCACCTCCTCCGATTTCGGGTGTTTTTTCTGCACTCATACAAGGGATCACCTACTGCGGATTTAAATGAGATGGACTCATCTCATGGGTGAGCGTCCGCGTGGTCTAGTGCATAAATACACAGGGTCAAATTAACCACGTCGACGTACGATAATAATGATTTAATGTTTTTTTTTCACTGATGGTTTTCTTAATTGAATCTCTATCCTTTATCTCTATCCTCTTAGGTTTAATGAAAAGTTACAATATTATCAACATTCTCTTATTCCAATTTATTTTTGGGGTCGGCGCAAAATATCTTTTTCTTCCATAATTATTTTTCGCCCATACGCAAAATACGCGCATTGACGTGGAGTTGCGGACACCAGCCCGTAGTACCTATTACCTATTACCTAGTCGTCATTTCGGTAGTCACCCCATTTCTAGCCATGTCATCTTTCACACAGTTCATCAATCATTTCTTTGGTCTTTATACACTTAAAACTTGGGGAAATCCAAGACAATATAGGTATATCTAAAAGTTCCTTTATCCAGAACATAAAATGTTTATTTCACGCGGTGCATGAATGCATTCTAAATTATAGTTTTGTAGAAATCAAAATCGAATAATATTGACCTTCAGTACCTAGTGTAGATTACACTGTTTCTTTGTTTGTTTCGTGACATTCAAAGCCTTGTTTTTTTGTATACTTTTCTTACTAAGTTTTCAATGTTTGATGAATTCAGACGCACAAAAAGTTTCTATTCAAAATTTTTACTAGTCATTGAAACAATAATTTGCATACAGTCCGTTCAGTTATTTTACCCCTTACAACAGCAACCTAACAGCGACCTTATTGTAACGAGAGTAACGATCACAATGATTTTGACATACTTGTCAGTGGCTGCAACCCAACAGCAACTTTATTAGAATGAGAATAAAGGTCACTGTGATTTGGACAGTGATGCAAAATCAGTGGTACAAATAACTGTGAAATACCTATAGTTACTTGTAGGTGCAGCGTTTGTTAGAACACCACTCAAATCTCGTAACACAAGTTATTTTATAACTTAGTAGGGGTCATCGCTTCAGCCGATAGACGTCCACTGCTGGACACAGGCCTCCCCCAATATTGGGGGGGTTTGCCATAATCGCCACGCTTGGCAGGCGGGTTGGCGATCGCAGTATGGTATGATGGTGGAATACATAGAGAACGCTGCTGCCCATTTTCCGGTACGATCCTTAGTCGCCTTTTACGACTCCCACGGGAAGTAAGGGGTGGTGGTATTCTTTAAGTCCGGCACCACACAGACAAGTGTACCTACCTACAGATAACGTACCTACAGATAAAGTTAACATTGTTATTTGATTAAATAAATTAATATTATTATTAAATGTGATATGACATACCATCGCGCCTGTAATCCTCGAAGGGCTAACCCTTCGAGGATTACAGGCGCGATGGTATGTCGTAATCTTTAATGTGGATGTACTATGGGTACACCTATCCCTAAGCATAGGTGTACCCATAGTACATCCACATTAGAGATTAGAATCTCTATAAAATTATACTATTAGTAAAATATAAAGCTACCAGACTCATAAAACATAAAATTGTGGGCAGAAAAAAAAACTACATTTTTGTCTACCCTCATGGCAAAGACAATTCTTTTTTATACAAGTAGATGATCAAAATCAGAAATTCAATACTAATGAACGGAGTTCGCGTCAGAACTGTGTGGCGTCGAAGTGATTCAAACCACTCAACGCCACATCAACGCCACACAGAAATCACTTCGACGCCACACAGTTCTGACGCAAACTCCGTTCATTAGTATTGAATTTCTGATTTTGATCATCTACTTTTGCTGTTGACTGTACGAAATCCACAGACAATTTGCGTATTAATGACAGCTGAGATTGACAGTGATACGTGATCAAGGCAACGCAGAAAGAAGGCCTAGCGCATGCAAGCGTGTGGTGTTAACGTATCGAACATTAGAACGATTTTTAAATCGGCAACACAGCCATCGTACAGCATTTTGTTTTAAATTTAGGCAACAAGCACACTTTATCATCATTTCAGCCGAAAGACGTCCATTGCTGAACATAGTCCTCCCCCAAGCACCGTTACTTCGACCGGTTCTGTGCTTCTCGCATCCGGTGGTTTCCTGCGGCCTTCACAAGGTCATCGTGAACTGATGACCTTGTGAACCTACCTTGTAAGAAGCCTTCCAACGCTACGTCTCCCGTTACTCGGTTGCCACTTCAGAACTTGCAGCAAGTATCACCCAAAGAAGTGAATAAAGTCTTTATACTAAATCAATATTATGTGCGAACCGTGTATTACCAATTCAAATATCGTCACTTTTACTTGGCATGTTCGAGCAAGGCCTACAGAAGCCTTAATGAAATCGAGAGTGTTATTTAATATTCCAGTCTCGTACCTATTGTTATGGTACAGTAGGCCGCAAGTCAGTCTAACAAGTTGATCTTTAGCTGGCCTAGCTTAGAATGGAGTTTTAATAGAATAAAAGGTCAGCTAACAACTGTTTTGTTACCTTGATTTAATCCAGCCTGTCCCTTGCTGCCCTCGCCCAGCGACGTCCTAAGCGCCCTCGGGCCGTATCCCACAGGCCACTGGGGGTGCCCTTAGCGTGTAGACACTTAGTTTATGAGGTGCATGCCCTGGTGCAGAGACAGAGAAGCACAGAACCGGTCAATAGTAGTGCTTGTAGTGCCGCACTATTTTCGCATGCAATCAGAAGTGAGCAACAAAAAGGCTTCTGCTAGAAATAAATACAAACATGAATTAAATGTACCTCAATGTAGACTGCAAATATTTAGGAGGAATGTATATGTTAATGCCATTCAGGTGTATAACAAGTTACCAAACTCATTTAAGGAACTTCCCATCCCCATGTTCAAGAAAAAGCTGACAAGTTGGTTATTGGATAATTGTTTTTATGACATTGGTGAATATATGGAATACTAGCTTCTGCCCGCGACTTCGTCCACGTGAAATTCGTACTTTCCTCTTATAATTTCGAAAATGTATGTTTATGATTTTTATCATCTATTTAGATATAAATAAGTATTCGGGCCAAATTTTTAGATTATAGCTCAATGGGATCAGATTTTTCAAATAAACTGTATCCCAGCTTTTTGTTTTCCCCGAAAAACCCTGAACCACTTTATTATTTATTTTGGTCTTAGATAGGTACTGAGTTTCGAGTTAATTGGACCGCGTATTAAAAATTTTCCATACTAAATTTGACACCTCCAATCTCCCCTTTGGGTTAGTTTAGAATTCCAAAAAAATTCGAACTTTATAATTATTTGTGCCAAATTTCAAGTCCAAATTTATTTGTACCATTTTTTTTTGAGTTTATCAAGGCACTCATTAAAATCCCCTTATAAATCGAATTACCACTTTTTGTCCCGTCAGGGGTCAATCATTTTCGAAAACCCCATACACTTACTATTGATTCTTCATCTGCCTAGCCTTTTCCCAACTATGTTGGGGTCGGCTTCCAGTCCAACGGGATGCAGCTGAGTACCAGTATGTTACATGGAGCGACTGCCTATCTGACCTCCACAACCCAAATACGATACCCCTTGATAAGACTGGTTGTCAAACTTTCGGGCTTCTGACCACCCCTATGGACTGTCAAAGATCCACGAATGACAGCCGGGACCAACGGCTTAGCGTGCTTTCCGAGGCACGGAGAAGTCACGGTATGTAAAGATGGACACCTATCCACAGACCTCCACGAATGACAGCCGGGACCAACGGCTTAGCGTGCTTTCCGAGGCACGGAGAAGTCACGGTATGTAAAGATGGACACCTATCCACAGACCTCCACGAATGACAGCCGGGACCAACGGCTTAGCGTGCTTTCCGAGGCACGGAGAAGTCACGGTATGTAAAGATGGACACCTATCCACAGACCTCCACGAATGACAGCCGGGACCAACGGCTTAGCGTGCTTTCCGAGGCACGGAGAAGTCACGGTATGTAAAGATGGACACCTATCCACAGACCTCCACGAATGACAGCCGGGACCAACGGCTTAGCGTGCTTTCCGAGGCACGGAGAAGTCACGGTATGTAAAGATGGACACCTATCCACAGACCAACCGCGGCAAGCGTAGCCTGCTTAACCTGATCGATCGATCTGTGCGGCTGTTATTATTGATTATTTTCTGTCAAAAGTATTAATACTGAGTGTCGAGTAAATCGGACCGCGCGTTAAAATTCTTCCACACAAACTTTAACACCCCAACACAAGGGGTGTTGGGGTGTTTTGATAAACGAATAATGATAAACTTTATTACTTGCTTAGGCAAGTATTCTTGCCAAGTTTATTAACCAAATGAATAAGATTTTTCTTATAAACGGTATCTCCATTTTTCACCCCCACAGGGATGGAATTTCGTAAAATTGTTTGGGATGTGTTCACTACTCGACTCAAAGATTGTTTATACCAATTTTCGAGTTAATCAAGCCACGCAGTAAAGTCTTCCCCTATAAAATTAAATTTTCACCCCGTTAGGGGTAAATTTTCGAAAAACGATGAAACACGTTATTCTTTATTTTCGGTCTTAAGTATAAATACTGAGTTTCGAGTTAATCGGACCACGCGTTAAAATTCTTCCATTCAAACTTTGACACCTCCCAATCCCCCTTCAGGGGGTGGTTTAGAAAAAAAAAGCCAAACTTCATAATTTATTTAGATAAGTATTCGTGCCAAGTTTCATGTTTATTAACTCAAAGAATAAGATTTTTCATATAAACAAAATCCCCTCTTTTCACCCCTTAAAGGTTAAATTTCCAAAAACCCCTTCTTAGTGGATATCTACTCTTCAAAAAGAACACACCCTCCAAAATTAATTTCTCTACCCAGCGGTACCGACCAGCGTTTTAGGCTGTGCGTTGATATATCAGTCAGTCAAGACAAAATTTTATCCCCCTTTTCACCCCCTTAATGGGTGAAATTCTAACAACACCGTTGTTTTAACTTCCAATCATAAGCCTAGATAATAAATTTTGTGACTTTTACGTCGAAAATTAATGACTTTCTATACACAACTTCATCCCCCTTTTTAACCCTTCGGGGGTGGAATTATCAAAAACGCTGAGACACGTATAAATTAATTTTCAATTGTCAGCCTAAATACAAAATTAAAAGATCCTAACTTCAAAACTGTCGGACTTTCATATAAACTTCCATCCCTTATTTTAACCCTTTAGGGGTTGAATTCCCAAAAATCCTTTCTTAGTGGATACTTACTCTTCACAAAGAACACACCTTCTAAGTTTCAAGTCTCTAGGTCCAGCGGCTTGGGCTGTGCGTTGATATATCAGTCAGTCAGTCAATCAGTCAGTCAGGACTTTGAATTTTATATATATAGATTGTAAAAATCCAAGATGACATGTACTTAATTTTGACATTGATTTTAAAGTAACGACTGCCTTATTATATTAATTCATATTTGACATATTTTTAATCATTAAATCTTATAATATTAATTGTACTTAGTTATATAAAATGACATTTGTATATTTGTACACCATATGTTATGGTAGAATGTATAGAACTTAAAAAATATTAACACCATACTATGTAAAACTACATTCTTACAAATAAATAAATTCTAATTCTAATTCTTGTCCAGGAAGCTTATGTCCAGCAGGGGACGCGTCTTTCGGCTAAAATTATGGTGATGATGATGCCCTGGCTGGAGGCCTTAATTTTTAAGGCATTCATAGGAAAGTCCGGTTAAGCAGCCGACAACCTCCTAGGTTGTCCTGCGAGGTGCCACAAAAACAAAAACGCTTTCCACTGGCGTGCGGCCTACCTTACCCTCGTGAGCTGTCAGTTGAGGCCTTCATACTAAGTACTCTCAATACTTAGCACATTTGTATGGGTTCAAGCAAGCGTGAGTCGGCGGGAGGTCACTGCTCCACATTTTAGGTTCGCTCTGAATATACTGAATATTAAATAGTGCTGAAGAATAGGGATAATTTTGAATATTATCGAAGTAAATAGTGCATTTAGTACTAAAAAGCATGCAAAGGAAATTATTCCATCCATCCATAATCAGCCTATAAAGTTCCCACTGCTGGGACACAGGCCTCCTCTCGGTGAGAGGGAGAGGGCCGTGATCCACCACGCAGGCCCAGTGCGGATTGGCAGATGTCACATGTCTTCGAATTTTTGGTTCTAGGACATGCCGGTTTCCTCACGATGTTTTCCTTCACCGTTTTGAGAGCAGTGGTGATGAAATAATTTACACAAAGTAAAGCGCCTGTCTGGGTTCGAACCTACGACCTACAACTCGTAAGTCGCGGCCGTTACCACTTGGCCACCACTGCTCTTCTTCTAAGGAAATTATTGGCATAGGCAAATGCATTGTACATGGTTTGTTTTTTGAAGGAGCTCAAAATAACAATTATTTTTTTGGTCCTTGTTTTGTGATAAATCTATCTGTAAATGTTAATAAAGGATAATTTGTGGTCTATAATAAGGACTATCTACTCGTTAACTTTCTGCACTTGACCCATGTTGCTTGAGGTCGGCGCAAAACATATTTTTCTTCCATTCTCCCCTGTCAACCGTCATGCTACCATTCACTTCCTTCTCTTTCATGTCATTCCTCACACAATCCATCTATCTTTTCTTTGGCCTCTCCATCTGTCAACATGTACATTTACATTCATCAGTATTTTAGCCACATACATTTCCTCCCATAAAAATATCTAATGGTGTTGGGTTGGCAAAATGCTCACAAAAAATCCAGAAAACTCTCTAAATTTTAGGTTAGGTTCAAAACTAATATGGTTGCCATTCCAATATTAAATTCCAATTAATAACGATGATGTCATGCATGTTAAGATATTTTTATACGGGTCTAAAACTTATCGTCGTTTCAGCCGATAGACGTCCACTGCTGGACATAGGCCTCCCCCAATTTGGGGGGGGGGTTTGCCATAATCGCCACGCCTGGCAGGCGGGTTGGCGATCGCAGTATGGTATGATGGTGGAATAAATAGAGAACGCTGCTGCCCATTCTCCGGTAAGACCCTTAGTCGCCTTTTACGACACCCACGGGAAGTAAGGGGTGGTGCAATTCTTTAAGTCCGGCACCACACAGACATTAAGTCCGGCACCACACAGACATAAAACTTATATTTTTGAGTTATTATTTTGAATTTTAAATATTTAAATAAATAAAATCCTGTCTCGACAAAACTCAGGACGGGTTCAAGGGATCAGACCGGAATAACTTGGAATATTATACACAGAAGGAAGTCAAAATATGTCCAAGAAATTGGTCAAAATCTTTTGCTCTATGTGCCTAACTAACCCGCGGATTCTATATGCTTACATACCTAGTTTGTTCAGTACAACCAACATGATCATAGCCTTACGTGTTCCTGGCCACTCATTTTTCTGTGGTCTATATTTTTTTTTTCTTTTTTTTGTTCAATTGTGTTCCCTTTTCTATGAGTTACTAGCACTGACCTCTATAATATAAGTGTATAATACAAGTGTATTATAGAGGTCAGTGGTTACTAGTAATAATTAGTTATTTTTACATTTTAAATACCAATTTTATTTCCCACATAGTTCAAATATTCTTTTCAACAAGCGGCTTAGTTTACAGCTCTGTGGTCACAGGTCGTGCAATCCTCACCTAGATATTGTTTCACCCAACAATTACTTACAATCGTGACATAATGTAGGTTAAAGTGTAGGTACTTAGTACAATAAAGTTCGACGAAGGCGATATTGAATTCCATGGAAAAAGAGGGTAGGCATGAAAATGAGATCTATTAATGGTTATGAATAAATTAATAATAAACTAGGAATAAATAAAGTGTCCAGACCGTATTTCGGCCACGGCGGTCTCAATCTCAATGTAGACTAGCCTTTTTTTTTTTTTTTGGCGCGAGAGATATTATAGTGCACAAGAGTGCGCGCAGACACTGGTGCACTCCCACTTCCCTCACTCTCATAGTCCGATGGGACGGCAATCCGACACGACCGGAGAGAGAGAGATCAGGCGCAGGACTAGCACTAGAAACTAAGAATGATAATGCAACAATGCGGTTTAAAAGAAGATGTATTGACAAAAATTTAAAATGGTAGGTACCTATGCTTTTTGGTCATATTGAGAGACGACTAACAAAACATAAAGGTAAGGTAAGGTATTACAAGGCAGATGTGAGTGGACAGGTCGGAAGGGGACGCCGTAGCAGGACATAGTAACAGAACTTAGCGATGGAAAGTTATCAAAAAAGCATATTATAAGATTAAAGACTACGTTGAAGACAAGGTAGTATGGCAATGATTCCTTCTGCACATGTGGCTTCCCTGGCTTCTCATTAACGGCATAACTATGTAAATGTCTATTAACTGCTCTCAAATTACGATGTTTAATTTTTGAAATTTTTTTTTACATACTGTTTGACATAATTTCTTTATTATTTGACATTATATACGTTTTGACATAATTTCTTTATTATTTGACATTTATTATTATTTTTCTTTATTTTTTATTATTTATCCTTTTGATAGATTCTTATTTTGTAAATGTGAGGACTTTGTAGGCCTTATAGACTTTAGATCTGTAGACCATTTTCTATTTTATCAAGTACTTGGTACTTGTTGACAGGCCTGCGCTGTCCTCCCATACCTACTGTAATCTGGAAACATTGTAAAAGCCAATTATTTTTTAAAAGAGTAACCATGGAGTTTATTGCCGGTTCTTGTCCATAGGAAACGACCAATTGGAACCGTGCACCTAGCTTCTGACGTTTCATAAGTGCCCATGTAGGTTTATGTGAAATAAAACATTTTGATTTTGATTTTGATAGTGACCTTACTGGCGATGTTCTTCAGAAAGGTCGTGCGTAGAACTCGCAACAAGAGTGCGTGTATGACTTGGGGTCTACCCCCTACGCACGAAATCTGTATTTACGGACATAAGATTAGTTCAAGCCTGAACAATGAATGAATGAACAACACGATTTGACAGTTGTCCCTAATCCCGATGTGCTTGGCCAGTCCGAAATTTTTATTTGTCACTATCAATAGAAGTATTTGTATGGATCGTAGGAGTGGCGTTCTGTTGTTCATTGGATGAATAGGAATGTGGAGAATATGTTATGTTATTTATCAAATACTTACGGTTCAGTAATGGTCCTATAAGCAAAAACCTATTCCAACTATTTGTAATAGGTAGGTAGGTACTTACTTAGTAAAAAATATACACATAATCATTTCCTCAGCGATTTTGTTTAAAGTCCAAACAAAAAAGATTTAACAAAGTTGTTGTAGAAACAATGCGATAATTTTGCTGAAGTGTTTAGTTTTAGGAATGCCTCGTTAGTATATTGCGGACAAAGTACTGTTGGGTTTTTCCATAATATGGAATTTCTCAGTATCAGACAGAAGCTTGGCTTTGTGCCCGATTGATGGTAATAGACTCGGCCCTTATTACACTTAAACTTAACTGACGAAATTTGGGTGTACAATAGGTACAGTCAACAAAAGATCAAACCGATGGATGTTCTCGAATAAAATTTCATTTTATTAATAGAAAACAAACAGCTCATTTATCAAATTAAATTTCAGTCGAAAACATCCATCGGTTTCTTACTAAACTTCAACTGTATCCGACGATCCTGCATACTTATCTCTTTTGTTGACTGTACCTACATCTCTACCTGAGCCTTCGGGGATTACACGTGTGATGTTATGTTATATGTTTAGTTTCACAAAAGACCTTGTTATATCAATAAGGAAGCTTGAACTTTAAGACTATTACGTAAGTGTAAACAAGCGTCTAGGTACTGGTTTTATTTATTCTCCTGTCTAATTACAAACATCAGTCTGACGAACTAAACATGAGCTCTCATTTAAAACTGTTTCAGAAATTTCTTACAAAGCTGCACCCTAATTGCGTAACACACTACTATCAATCTCAATCTGAATACATTGCTTCATTATGTTCGATAAATGTGTGCTCAACAACGTAAATAACGAAATGAATGTTGTTGAACTGTCAATATGAAACCACAGCAGCGGGGTAATTGCGTACCCCGCTGTTCATAATATTTGCATAACCTATAAGTAGGGTTCCCATCCCTCCCGGATTGCCCGGGAGACTCCGGTAATAATAGTAAACCTCCCGACCTCTCGGGGTGCAATAATTTCTCCGGATTTTCTAAAATTATATGCATCGGTCGCTACGTCACGTTTGCTCTTTCCATCCCTGTCTCTTTGCTTCTTGCGAGCGCATATTCAGCATGATGGAACAAGTATGGAGCAAGGAAAGAAACCGAATGAATATTTCTTTAGTAAAAGCAGAGTTACAAATACTAACAACCTTCGATTTTTCATGTAAAAACTTTTATGATTTTGTGGTAAAAAACCGTCAATTATTACATGCTGCTCGAAAGACTTTCCTTTAATTGTTTTTAAATTTATATTTACTTCGAAATATAAATTTAAAAACAATTAAACGATTGAGATTTTCTTTCAACTCCCCACCCCCGGACTCGATTTTTTAAATTTTCCCATGTTGGTCCTTTCGAGAGTTGGCAACCCTACCTATACGATATTCAGCCTATAATGTTCCCAATGCTGGGACACAGGCCTCCTTTCAGGGAGAGGGAGTGGGCCATAATAGAATAGAATACTCTATAATAAGTACACCATATAAATTACAGACATAAATATAGAAACTAACAACATAACAGAATCCACCACACACACCGACTTGCGGTGCCTTTATGTAGCGTGTCGTGTCTGTTTGAAGGAGCCTTTACTTATTTGTCGATTGATAATGAGCGCCTACTTAAAATTAGATGAGTTCTTATACTCACCAAACATAATTATGTTTTCAAACAAATTCTAAATTAAAATCATAAATAAAACTAAAATCTCATGCAATCAAAATGCAATAAAAATCAAAATCCTCTATAATATTATTTACATAATATATTAATATGAAAAAAAAAACAGTAATTAGCATTCCTATACCACCTTAGTTGTGTCCGGTTGACGATAACTGGTTTAATTAGATGAATAGCTTTATATTTTTGATCGTTTGCACTGGTACTTTATGAACTACGAGTATGAAGATATCGGAAGGACCTATTTCTATGACAGTTAAATAAGGGGCTTGTGGCTAAGTAATGACAGCCGCACGGGTTGATCGATCAGGTTAAGCTACACTTGCCACGGTTGGTCTATGGATGGGTGACCATCTTTACATACCAAGATTCCTCATTGCCTCGGAAATCATGTTTTAAGCCGTTGGTCATTCGTCATTTGTGGATCTTTGACAATCGTTACGGGTCGTCAGAAGCCCAAAAGTCTGACAACAGACCAAGTAGTACAGTGTTACCCAGTAACTGTGTTGTGGAGGTCAGATAGGCAGTCTCTACATGTAAAATACTGTTGTAAAGCTGCATCTGTTTAGACTGGAAGCCGACCCCAACATAGTTGGAAAAAGACTAGGCTTAAATAAGTGATTTATGTAATAAATAGTACTGCACTACAGAACCTCATTAATATTTTTATTTCATTCACAGTGGTTGAGAATTATAGTCTTTGAGTAGGTAGGTACTTGTAGTAATGAACAATTGAATAATTCATAACTGTTCCCCGAACATCTATTTAGATCGTTACTGCTGTCTTTGGCATCATTATTACAATAAAAAGATGAACTTTATGACATTAAATTTAAATAATTTGTGTAGTCTTCTATTGTTTTTTCGTCCTGAGACAATCAACCGACAAAAAATAGTCCTTCGCTCCGCACACTGTAGCAACGTCCCTACTTATTCGAGCAAGAGTCGTGTCGTCACGACTACTTCTAGTTCTAATGTACAAAATGCGTATTTCATATTCTAGCAAAACATAGTTGAGTTCGTTTGAATAATATTTGCCGCAGATCGTGCAACGCTTGCGCAAATTTGTAAGATAAGTGAGCTCAGCGTGTGGCAACGACTGCGCAACCGAGCATTTTGTTGAAATTAAGAGAGATCTTTAATAGTTTGTGATTTGCAGGTTGAAAATGATTTCTCAGGAACAGCCCGAAGTGTGGATTCGTGCTTGGTTGATAGCTATAGGCTCGCCCCCTATTGCATGGGACTTATACATAACAGGCGAATTGTGGGTGTACATATAGCAAAGAGAATATACGAGTCTTAGTCTTTGACTAATAAGTAAACCTCTGCCTAACCGTTCGGGGATTACAGGCGTAATGTTATGTGTTAAATGATATCTAGGATTTTTGTTTTGGCTTAGGTCTATGGCTAGATAACCTTGTACAACCTGATGTAAGTACACTGTGACTTTAATCCCTTCTTCGCTTCGATTTAAAAGCTACGCTCTTGACAATGTAAATCAACACCATCATTATCAATCTCCTGAGCTTATTCCATGTCAGCGTAACATGTCTTTTTTAACCGACGAAAAAATAGAGGAGGTTCTCAAGTCGACGCGTATATATATTTTTTTTAATGTATGACCACGCATAACTTTTAACAAAGTTGTCCGATTTTGATAATTCTTTTTTAGTTCGAAAGGGTATAGGTACTCTCGAGGTGGTCTCATTGTCATCAAATTGGAATCTGATGAGAGGATCCCATGGCAATCGAGGGAAACCCTCAAATTTTATAGGCAAACTTATAGCGATTTAGTTATTTTTAAAAGTAACTTGAGCATTTGCTCTTGGAAATCATCATTTGGTAAAGTGGAGTTGATGATGAAGACCACAGATGCCCATCGGAACCACTCAATGATAAATATTTCACGAGTTGCGATTCGATTACTTTAATATGGTTGCTAGGCAATTTATGCTCACAATGCGAATAGTGAAATGGAGCTGATGGTGGAAAAAAAGAGAACTCCTCAACAATTAACGTCCTTGCATCGGGAAAAGCAAAATTTTGTAAAAGGCGATGTGCAAGTTGACACTATGCTATTGTAACTTAGATAGATTAAAAGCAGACCAAAAGCGAGAAATAAAAACGTTTTAACAAAAAAAATAAACCGCCGAAAAAACTGAAAAGCAAAAAATAATAAAAAATTTTTATTTAACCTTAATAACTAGTTCTTAAACTAATGTAAGTATACCAAATTAATTTTGAGTCGGCGCCAAACAAGTACCTAAGTGATGCTGTGCGGCGGCGCCGACTCAAAATTACTTTGCTATACTTACCTACATTAGCTATTAAGAACTTAGTTATTAAAGTTAAATAAAAAAGGTTTATTATTTTTTGCTTTTCAGTTTTTTCGGCGGTTTAGTTTTTTTGTTAAAAAGTTTTATCTTACTTCACTATTAGTCGTCCTCTTGATAGTCAAGTCACCGCGTTTCTAGCCAGTGCAAATATAACTATCTATTCTAGTCAATGGTCCAAGGGTAACAGCGCTAGCGCTGAAGTAGGTTCTTATGTAATCAAATCAATCACCGTCACTGTATGGCTAATGCTATTACTATCGCATGAGCTATTCTTGTAATAGATCACACTGACACAGGAAGAGGAAACCGTGACAGCGATGTCTAAAGTAAACTTCAGCGTCAAGCAAATGTAACAATGACGTAGGTACTTTATATCTGATCCATATGCGGAAAAAACACCAAAATGAATTACAATAAAACTCTATACATAACAGCTATAAAACCTCATAAAAATAACGTCATCGTAACCGCGAAGATTAGAATTAAGAGTACGTTAATATTGACTCTAGACTTGGCTAATTACACAACGCTAAAACGGAAAGACCCACCAAACATTCGGCATTGGGGACACAGGAAGGTTCTAACACTACTCTTTTATTTACTATACTATGATGATGACTATCTCAGAAATTACTACCTCCCAACAACTCGTATAGTATTTTTCTTATATTTATGGTGATTATTAAAAGGATTCGTTTTCTTTCGTATCGTCACGTGCTATCACAGAAAAGTTCTGACAGCTGGATTAATGCTCAGGGTCAGCCTCACATCAGCCTACAGCAGTACACTCCCCGATATAAGGTTCTCCAATCGCATGTCATTCATCTAGATTCTCGACGACCCTCATCCAGCTGCTACCAGTCACCCTGTGAAGATTGTCGCTGCACCTAGCGTGACCTCCACTAGTCCTACCTTACGTTTTCCGATTCCTCAGATACTCTAACTGCCTCGTTGGTCTCATGGTTGCAAGCGCGACTGCTGAGCGTGGAGAATGTTATTGGGATTTTCCATTAAGAATTTAGTAGCCCGGAGTTTGAAAGTTGGCGGTGTGATACCCCTATACCTCGGAAAGCACGTTGATCCTGCGCCTGATCTCTCTCCGTTCCTGTCGGATTGCATGCCGTTCCATGGGACTATGAGAGTGAGGGACGAGAGTACATCTGTGTCTGCACACACACCTGGGTACTATAATAACTCCCGTGCTTAAGACTAGTCTCCGTTGAGATTGTCCGTCATGATCTAAATGCGGTCTGGAGGACTATACATATATGTATCAATAACGGTAGTCTTTTTTATTGTTACTTGAGGTATTTGGAAAATATACCAACATAATAATAGGTACTATTATAGTAATCTGATCTGTAGATCTCATCTGTTGTAACGCTTTCCGGTGCAATCTGTCTGAGTGATAAGACTGCGTTTTGTATTTGCTCACCTTAATGTCGTTTTTATCTTTACTGTCGGTTTAAAAAAATGGCCAAGGATTCATAAATATTGCGAGTCTCAATAGTGATCAATGAGTTTCAAACAGATGTGTAAACTTTTATAAAATGGCAATGAGAGTTTTGAGAATCACCCGTAGAGTATGATCGTCATCTTAAATCAAAACCGTACGAAGACTATTTCAAGCCTTGTTTCCTCTTGAGAAAGTCCTGCGTCTTCTTGCTGTCAATTCGTTTAATTTATGCATTGCAATAGTCTGTGTGGTGCCTGACTTAAAGAATACCACCACCCCTTACTTCCCGTGGGTGTCGTAAAAGGCGACTAAGGATCGTACCGGAGAATGGGCAGCAGCGTTCTTTATGTATTCCACCATTATACCATACTGCAATCGCCAACCCGCCTGCCAAGCGTGGCGATTATGGCAAACCCTCCCAAAATTGGGGACACCTATGTCCAGCAGTGGATGTCTATCGGCTGAAACGACGACGATGCATTGCAATATTATAATCATAAATCATAACATTTATCTTAGCCTGTCTCTTTTCAATCAGTACCTGTACTATCATCATCCTTATCATCAATCTGTCTGGCAAACTTGTTTAGAGTCTGAGACGTTTTCCAAAGCTATTTTTTATAAGTTATAAATTACAGTTTTACTTTTATTTAAATTATTTGTTCATCTGTATCAGTCGGTTTTCTTTGGTTTCCAGAAGAATAACGTTTCACACATAACATCACGCGTGTAATCCCCAAAAGGTTAGTCAGTGGTGTACCTACCTATAGTTCACCCAGAATTATATTTAAGTCCCATGTAATGGAAGTCGTGCTTATATCCATCAGCCAAGCACAATCCAGACTGGGCTGTTTCTGAGAAATTCCTGATGGTAAAACCCAATTACACTTAGACCTGGGAACCGAACCCAAACAAAAGACCAGCAAGGCAGTCAATCATGTTTCTTTTGCTATAATTTTACTACTAATTAATGTATCTAGTGAAATCAGATTCGTTCATTTTGCATTAGTGAACGTCTATTATATTATTTTCGTCTTTCACTTCATCCATCGTCGGTAGAATATTTAACATTGAAGACACCGGAATGAAGATCATGGCTCTATTCTATCTTTATCCAAAACTTGTCAAGGTATTTGTATGCAGGGTCATGTATCTCTAGTAAAAATTGTATAATTATGCAGGTCAGTCAACGTACGATTATTAAACTAGATGTGCCCGCGACTTCGTTCACGTGGATTTCGGGTATCAATAATGTGCTTAGAGAGTATAAGCAAATTTCTGGTTGTACGAAAAACCTATAATTGTATAGGTTTTTCGTACAACCAGAATCCGTTCAGTAGTTTGGTTTTTAAACTAAAATTACCTACTGGTAAAAATTGAACTCTTTCTTTAAAAATTGACTGCCGAAATTAAAGTTATTTTTCACTTTGTAGTGTCTTTTTGGATGTCGGTTGTTTTTTTTTTTTGTAAAAAATTTTTAGGTTTTTGTTTTGCACGGAACCTTAATTGTTTTTCTAAAATAAAAGTAGCCTTAGTTACTCTTTTTAACATCAGCTATCTGTCAATGAAAGTCCCGTCAAAATCGGTCCAGCTGTATGCTGAACTTTTAATTGCAAAAACCATAAAAATATAAATACAGAATTGACGTGGGCTAAACAGAATATAAATCATGCAAATGTTAATTTGCATGATTTATATTCTTATATTCTTTTCTATTCTTAAATTGGGTTCCTACTAAAAGTAAAACTGCAATAATTATTTTTGTCTAGACTCAAAGGACCAGTTCTTCCAAAAGGACCGCTTTTGCAACAATTAAAGGTAGGTAGGTATACGAGAAAATAACATTCTCAATCTTGCCAAAATTCATCAAGTGCACTCGATTTGTAATATTACGTTTGCGACATAAAATATTGCAAAAAAGAAAGATACTTTCTTTCATACTCTCTTGGCTTTGTTTACGTTCATACATCTAGTTATACATACACGATGGTTGCACAAAATACAGATAGTACAGAAGGCAATCTACATACAAAGTGCGCTCGAGCAACGCACACAGAGACACCGCTCACGGACACGGTATCTCGGACGGGTTGGGAGTTGTGCGAGCGCGGGTGCCATCCGCTTGAGACACGCGTCTGTGAAGTGTAAAAATGGAGCAACAAAAAAAATGCCTATCTAAGCTCGATTTATATAATAGTTTCCTATTTTGAATCAGTATAAACGAATTAACTTTTTTGTAAGGTATTCACGCCACCAAATATGTACCTATTACGTAAGTTGAAAACATGATTTTTTGTTTGTGTAGATATTGTGTTGTTTTTAATGTGAGTTGATAGGTTTAGGTCTAAAACGGATAGGGCAAAATAAATTGTGTAATTAGGGTAATCCGTTTTGAAGTTATTAGGGATTTTCGATCATGAAAATTGACAAATTATGTAAAATTTTATGTTTTTGTTCTGTAAAGTTTTTGTATTTTAATACTACGTTTATTGTTTTGTTTTAATATTGTAGAATAAGCTCAACAATAAATCAAACAACTAGATACGAGTGCCACGATAGTTTAGATAGTAGCCACTACCACGATAGTTTTTTTGTGTATAAGCCAAAGTTGACAACCCTAGCGCGACCGCCGAGCGTAGGTATGAAAAGTGAAGTACATACATGTGATTGCCTTCTGTACTACCTATCTCTATTTTCTGCTGGTTGTGAGTACTGCGCACATGACATTTCTGAAGAACAGCACCAATAAGGTTACAACGTCCTTCTAGGGTGACCCCTCCCAGCGTTTCCACTCACATCTACCGTGTAAATACCTTTTGTTAATCTACCATTTTCAAGAAACCAAGTTTTACCCCCTAAAATTCCTGGACCGTCACATGTACCCATAGTGCGCACTGCGCCCACGTCCGTAAAATGGAAATACATGA
Organism: Mesoligia furuncula; assembly: GCA_916614155.1. NCBI lineage: Eukaryota > Metazoa > Arthropoda > Insecta > Lepidoptera > Noctuidae > Mesoligia > Mesoligia furuncula. The sequence continues at coordinate 658,377 of OU744814.1, forward strand.
ACGTTATATCGTTATCGTGGACGGAAATTGAAAAGCGTCTCCATCCATACTAATATTATAAATTCTAAAGTAGCTCTGCTTGTCTGTCGGTCTATCTGTCTGTCTGTGTGTTACCTTTTCACGCCTAAACCACTGAACGAATTTCGATAAAATTTGGCAGAGAGATAGATTGCATCCCTGGAAAGGATACAGGATAATTTTTATCCCGATATTCCCACGGGATCGACACTTATGCGGGTGAAACCGCGCGGCGCTGCTAGCAATTATTTTCACACATTTTACTTCTCTGCGCTCTCGTGATGCCGTGACGTGGACGTGGACGTCTACGGTAATATCGTCACATTAGAATTTATAAAAGCGCACAATAGCACAATGAATTTTGGGTTTAAATATAGATCAAAGGCTGGATTGGAAAGTACACACAGAGGAATTAAGCAAAAGAGTAAGCAAATCTGCTTATGCTCTTTATAAACTGTCTTCGATCTTAGGTACCGACGCTTTGCTCACTGCATATCATGGCATCGTTGGCTCAATCTTAAGATACGGGGTTATTTTTTGGGGCAACTCGTGTAATAGAGAACTAATCTTTAAGTTACAGAAAAGGTGTCTCAGAGCAATGTTTGGACTAATAAGTACTGATACGTGTAAGCCACATTTCATCAAAAATAAAATATTAACCCTCCCGTCATTATACATTTATGAGGTTGCGGTCTTCGTTAAAATAAACCCAAATCTTTTCAAGAAGCTATCAGATACTAATACCCGAAGTCGACGGGACTATAGTACATTATGTGTAAGACAGTCCAATACAGCACTGATGCATAAAAGTGTCTTTTGCATGGCGCCAAATATATTCAATCACATTCCGCCACACATTAAACAATTGAATGTTAACTTTTCAAGAAAAAATTAAAGAACTTTCTAATTCAAAAAGCCTATTATAATATTTCCGAGTTTTTAACAGACAAAGTATTGATGTAGTTTTATTTACATTCTGTTTTAACATTTTTTTTATTATTTTTGTTTTGATTATTTATTGATGTTATGTATTATATTCAAGTAAATTGATCTGACTTGTGTGAAATAATAATTATGTAGATTTCTTATTCCTAATTACTTTTATTTTTTGACTGGCTAATTTTATTTTATTACACATTTTGGATGACGTGTTGATGATACTATTTGTGATATACACACATCAAAAGTGTCTAGGGATCAACATATATTTTTGCAATAACTTTTCTCCTGATTGATATTAATTAAAATTTTCTTTAAGGATTCATCAAATAAAGTGTTTTCGTTTGTCACAGTAGGTAACGATAAACCAAGTCACCTTTGCATTAATAAAGAAATTTGCCATTTTCCTAATAAAGGGATTTTTGACATTTGAACCACTAACACAAAAGTTCGAAAAAAAGACTGAAATAACAGTTTTCTTTAAAATTTTATTGGGTAACTTAACACTTTCGCGGACAGAACGAAATTGTACGTCATGATTTGAGATTTTAATACGGCATGAAGGGTTTAGGGTAAAATAAACCAGGATTGAGTTTAGAACAATTGATTTATTGTGATCGACAATACCGTGACAGATTACAAGATAAAAAGGGGCAGTATAATCCGAACAAGCAGGGGAGTAAGAAAAACGCGCCACCTGGTGGGCAATAAATGCAACTTATGACATCTTAATCTGTTTGGTTTATACTTACTTACTAACACCTGCCCTTAAACTAAACAGTCTTTAAACCAAGATTAGAAACACAACTGAAATGTTTTTCTCTACCTAAAGATTTTGTCAATACATCTGCTGGCATAAATTCAGTGGATAAGTACTCTAAAATCACAATTTTATCTTTTACAATTTGCCGTACAAAATGATGTCTTATATCTATATGTTTACTTCTACTATGATGTATTTGACTATTACATAGTTTTTGAGCTGACTGACTGTCGTTATACAATGTTACAGAAAAATATTTACCCAAACATTCATTTAAAAAACTTCTAATAAATTTAGCTTCTTTTGCACCTTCACATAAAGCCATATATTCAGCTTCGGTGCTTGAAAGAGCCACGGTTCTCTGTTTGCGGCTTTCCCATGATACAGCGGCGTTACCTATTTTAAATACATAGCCTGTATAAGAACGTCTATCTAATTGATTCGATGCCCAATCCGCGTCAACATAGCCTGAAACAGAGAATGTGGATTTTTCATACACTATATTATAATCTATAGTACCCTTTAAATATCGCAAAATACGTTTCGCTGCTTTCCAGTGTATATCAGAATGACAATTGTTAAATTGACTTAGTAAACTTGCTGCATAAGCGATATCTGGTCTCGTACATACTGCTATATACATAATGCATCCCATAAGACTTCTAAATCTTGAATTAGGGTCACTCTGATCTCCTTTTTCATATTTCATACCATTTTCTAATGGTGTATTCACAGGCTTACATTCAGTCATTTTAAATTGCTCCAGAACTTTCTGTGTGTAATTTTTCTGATCAAGTATTATTTTATTTTCTTCTTGTCTTAAACGCATTCCCAATATATGTGTAGCTCGGCCAAGATCTTTCATTTCAAACATCCTCATTAGCTCTTCTTTCAGCTTCATCTTTTCTGGTGTATCTTTACTGAAAATTAAAATATCATCCACATAAAGTGCCAATATTATAAGATTGCCTTTGTCATCAGATTTTATGTAAACACATGGTTCGCTGAGAGATTTTCTGAACTGGAGGTCAGTTAGAGCTTTATCTATCTTATCGTACCAAGCCTTCGATGCTTGCTTCAGCCCATATATTGCTTTATTCAATTTAAAAACATAGTTTTCCTTCCCTTTCACTTTAAACCCAGCTGGCTGCTCCATATACACGTCTTCTTTCAAATCCCCATTCAAAAACGCCGTTTTGACATCCATGTGATCAACGTGCATGTCTAAGTTAACTGCTAGGGCAAGTAAGGTACGTATTGTAGAATATCTTACCACAGGTGAGTAGGTTTCCTTGTAGTCTACTCCATACTTTTGGGTAAAGCCTTTTGCAACAAGACGAGCTTTATGGCGTAATAGTTGACCATCAATTCCCATCTTCTTCTTAAAAACCCATTTACATTTCACTGCTTTCTTTCCTGCAGGTAATGATGTCAAAATCCAAGCCTTATTCTTTTCAAATGACTCATACTCATCTATGATCACTTTCCTCCAGAGTTCACTTTCAGGTCCAGACAATGCCTCGTCAATAGTCAACGGTTCATTATTGCAGGTCATGATTGTCATGGCTGCTTCATCAGTTGCAGCATCTTCTAAATCTTCGTACTCACTCGTTCTCGTACTCAATCTGAAGCCATATCAGGAGTCCACGTAACATCTGAATAATTATCATCAGGAGAAGAATTAGAATCAGATATTTCTACTATTGATTCACGCGGTCGTGGTGGTGATTGTAGTTCAATTTCATTACTGATCATCTCGGTAGTCGCACTATTACTATCATCACTACTGAGATCTATTTGACAATCATCAGCACTAGTTTCCTGAGTATATTCTAAATCCTTGTACATTTTATCCTCTAAAAATTGAACATCTCTAGACTTAATACATTTAGACGGATTATCAGGATCTGCCAATCGATAACCTTTCGACTCATTACAATAACCAGTAAAAATGTACTTTTTACTTTTGGCATCTAGTTTCTTGCGTCTTTCATAAGGAATCATAGCATACGCAGTACAGCCAAATACTCGTAAGTTAGATAGATCAACTTTATTACCAGTCCATTTTTCCTCCGGTGTAGTTCCTCTCACTGCCTTGCTCGGTGATTTATTCTTAATAAAGATAGCTGTGTTGACTGCCTCCGCCCAGAACCTCCGATCCATTCCTGCATCCTGTAGCATACAGCGTGCTGCTTCCATAATAGTGCGATTGGCCCTCTCCGCAACACCGTTTTGTTGTGGCGAATAGGGCACGGTTGTCTGGTGCTCGATGCCATGCTCTCTCAGAAATATCTTTCTTGAGTAAGTCCATACTTCTTATGTTCAGGTGCCCGAGTCTGCGATGCCATAATTCTTGGGATGACCTCGCCTCGCACAGATTCGCAGCTTCTGCTTCCTGCCCTCCAGACAGAATCTCCATCAAAGGTTGCCCTTTCAGCTCTGTCTGACAAACTGCAGCCAGCTCACGTCCATCTGTCGCAGTGTCCAGTTGATAGACACTATTCACCTTCGTAGCACTTGCAACGACTGTCTCACCACAGCCAATTCTGCACAATTCTGTATCAAAGTGCACACTTAACCCCTTCTCTGTCAATTTGTTAACAGAAAGTAGATTAGTAGACAAGTCCGGCACAAAAATAACATCACAAATTTTTGTAGTTTGTTTAGTCCCTTTCAAAAATAATTCTACATCACCATGTCCCTCACTGAATATTTTGTGATTGTTCGCAACTGTAACCAACCTCGGAGTGTCCACAACGTAGTTCTTGAGAATGTTTTTGTTGTTTGTCATATGACAAGTAGCACCGGAATCAACATACCACGCATTTGAGTTAATGTCCACTGCCAATGCCGTAAGTAATGTCCCGTTCCACGCTTTTTCACTTTTTTCACTCTTTTTATCACTTTTGTTTGTTTTTGTTGGACAGTTTTTAGAAAAATGACCGGGTTTTTTACAAGTGAAACACTTTAATTTTGTAGAATTTTTGTTATTTGATTTCGACGACCGGTTTGTCAACAATGCACTTTCTTCACTTTTATCAAAGTCTCTGCGTAAGTTTTCTTGTAAAAGTTTGCTTTTCACGGTTTCACTGCACAGTTTTATGTTCGAATTTTCCAATGCCATAATTAGTGGGTCATAGTTTGAAGGCAAACCACTCAACATCAACACTGACAGGAAATCATCGTCCAATGGAGCACTAATGTCTCGTAGTTGTTGATCTATATCACTGATCTTCATGAGATACGCTTCCATATCACTGAATTGTTCCAATTTCAATCCAAACAAAGTTCGTAAAAGTCCCAGTCTTCTACACAGCCCCCGGTCCTCATAAGCATTTTTGAGGTTATGCCAGGCTGCATGCCCGGTGCTGACATTTCGCAGATGCGCGAATGACGACGGCTGCACCATGAGACATATTTTCGCTAGCGCCCTTTGTTGTTTGCGCTCGTCCTTAACCTTGGGTACACCCGGCGCCGATTCCTCTATGCAGTCCCATAAGTCCTCATGTACTAAGTACATGCGCATCAAGAATTTCCAATTTCCGTAGTTGGAAATGCCATTTAGTTTCTCGAAATTCACTGAAATTCCAGAACTTATAGCCGTACTAGCCGTCGAACCGGCACCGCCTGCGCTGGCGCCGCTGCCATTACCATTAGGCATTTTTATTTTTTATAGTTTAACTTTTACTTTTACACACCAAATACTATTTTTATTTAACTTTTTACGCATCCTGGGCCCATAACCTGAAGGGTTTAGGGTAAAATAAACCAGGATTGAGTTTAGAACAATTGATTTATTGTGATCGACAATACCGTGACAGATTACAAGATAAAAAGGGGCAGTATAATCCGAACAAGCAGGGGAGTAAGAAAAACGCGCCACCTGGTGGGCAATAAATGCAACTTATGACATCTTAATCTGTTTGGTTTATACTTACTTACTAACACGGCACAACGTATGATGACGTTCAAAAACAGAATATTATTTACGGCAGGACGTTGATATACGTTGAATTTTAAAGCAAAAATTCGTTAAATTGTACCTTGTGTCACAACATATCGAAAACTCAAAACTTTACTGTCACGTGAACTTTGATTTTAACCGTTTCAAAATTGTGCTGTTGACAATGTGCGGCGACACTACACACATACGCACACCGTGATTATACGTCCCCCGGGCCTCTTGCGTCCCTACTACACTCAGAGCGGCAGTGTTACGGTAGCGAGGTGCGCACGTTCCATCAGCGCGGGAGTGGCGAATCGTAATATTTGCAGACAAATAAACATCATAAGTATTTATATTATGCTATTATCACTAGTATATATTGACTTTTAAACATCTAATAACATACAACACAACGTATTTAAACGCCAAATATATTTGTATGGCAGTTTATTGTGTCGTTTTAGGACACAATTCAAACTGAGACCCGTCCACGAACGTGTTAAACAATTAATAATCCGTGTTTCTACCGCGAACACTAACAACACAAGAACATCGGTTTGGCATACTCAAAATGTGTTCATCCAAATCACGCTGTGGAATGGCCGCCCATGTTCGTTGCAACAACAAAAAAAGGTCTTCTTGCGACTGGATACCCTCCATATTCGGCAGAGCTCTTCTCTGTAGCATATCCCATGCATGCTCAATCGGGTTCAAGTCTGGCGACTGAGCAGGCCAGGGCAGGACATTGATGTTAGCTGCGGCGAGAGTCTGTCTTACAACTCTTGCGGTGTGCGGTCGTGCATTATCATGCATTAACTGAAATAAGGGACTGATTTGCACTTGTAGAGGAACGATGACGTCTGATACAATCGTCTCAGCATAAATTTGAGCGTTGAGGTTGCCTCTGATCCAAATCAACTCAGTTCTTCCGCCGATCCAAATACCCGCCCATACCATGATGGTTCCACCACTATAAGGATGGACTTCCTGGCAGGATTTTAATCGCTGTTGGCGTCCAGGGGTTCTCCAGTGTCGTATACGTCTTGTATCCAGTCTCATACCAAAACGAGACTCATCAGAAAAGCACACGAAACGCCATTGTTCTTCTGCCCAATTTCTGTGTTCAAGAGCCCATTGATATCGAATCCTACGATTGTGCATTGCTATAGGTGGTACCCGTAGCGGTCTTCGGGAATGAAGGTTCACTTCATGCAAGCGGTTTCTGACTGTTTGGTCGCTAATTAAGTTCCCTGAAGAGTGATGAAGCCTCACGGCTAACATCATGGCGGTTATTGTTGGAGCTCTTCGAGTTAAGATTTGAATGTATCGGTCTTGTCTCCGTGTGGTGCAGCGATACCGTCCTCCATGGCGCTCAGCCACGGTACCAGTGCTTCGGTAACGTGTCCAAAGTCGACTGATAACACTCTGACTTGTATTCAGAGCTAAAGCCACAGTACGTTGCCGGGAACCAGCTTCTATCATTCCCACGGCTCTGAGCATTTCTTCCCTGCTTAAATGACGTCGCCGCTCCATAATAACGTTGGTTTTAATCAGTAGTAGGGAAACAGTAGCACTAATAATGTCTTCAATGCGTTGTATGTTTTTATAGGGAAAATATTGACAGCTGATTTTCATCTTTTACTCGAATTTGATTCACAGTTCCTGATTCAAATTATGAAATGCACCAAAAAGGATCTATATAAATTTATAAAATCATAAATTTATTACAAAGCCACATCTCAATCTCAAGAAATCCGCATAAAAATGCTTGATCCCTAGACACTTTTGATGTGTGTATTTGTAATAATTTGATTGTATATTTTTGTTTTTTTTTCTCATTTGATATTATTATGTTAATTGCTTTGAATAATGTGCAAACCTACTAATAAAAATGACCTACCTACCTGTTTATATTTGTACGCCGTTAAGGCAAAACATGACTGTGCTATAATTTTATGTAACATCTTGCATGCCATGTGTGTGTATACTTATGTTTTGGACAAATAAATGATCTATCTATCTATCTATCTATCTATTGCGAGCGTTGCGCGATTTGTCACACCAAATATAAAAGTGATTTTCAAGCAATTATTTTTCCAGCGGGATTGTCCGAAAGGGTTACCGCTGGCCCGGAACATAAAGGGCTAAGGAAGGAACACGGGTGGGTTTTAGTCAGTAAGAGTCTGACACTCCCTTCCGCTCCACCCAGAGCGGGAGGAGTCATTTGATGATTTCACATCCGAAAAAAAAAAAGCAATTATTTTTGCTCAATGTTACTTAGTTTGATGGTTTGATGTACAGAATGCGCAGATATCTAAGTGATGGGTCTTTATACATCCTGTATTCTATGGTAGAAGTTTGATTTTTATTTCCGTCGTAAACCATGCGTAATCTTTTCAGTGAGTAATAAAGTTTCAAACAATGTTATCGGTCTTCTGATAAGCAAAACTAAAACCGTTTCTTACCTAGTTCCTACCACCATTGTGCAACGGCCAGATAAATCGGTATATTTATAGAAAACCAAAAACTGATCTTAATATCATGATGTAAGAAAATAAAATAATTGTGAGTAAATTACATAACATAAATGGAGTTTAATTTTTTTTTTATTGCTAAATGGGCCTGCTCTTGACCTCAATCACGCCTGATGGAAAGCCATGGATGAGTCTATGATGGAACGCCGGCTTTTTTGGACTAGATGCGGGAAGCACAGAACCGGTCGAAGTGGAAGTGCTTGGGGGAGGCCTATGTCCAGCATTGGTCGACGTCTTTCAAATGAAATGATGATGATACATTCATCTAAAAATTTCTCAAAACAATTCAAACGTGTTCTTCTTTTTTTAATGTAGTTTCAATATCAGCGACATGGTCCTTTAGTCGTCCAGTCTTAATATAGAAAAAAGTCTAAATATATCCGTTGATATCCGAACTGGTTATGCGAGTTAAGGGAGAATCTTCAATTCTATCCATACACACCTTAGACATCACATAAACCTGTTCGTTTCGGTTTAGATTGAGGGGTCTGATCTCTAAGGAGGGCTATGATAGAAGAATTTGAAGGAAACGTCGTGAGGGAACCTGACTTATAGTTAACTAGCTGCGCCCCACGGTTTCACCCACACAAGTTTCGATCCCGTGGAAATATCGGGATTAAAAGTAGCCTATATGTTAATCCAGGGTGTTAGCTACCTCCATACCAAATTTTATCAAAATTGGTCTAGCTGTTTGAGCATGAAGAAGTAACAAACATAAACACACACATACACTCACAAATATGCCCATAAGCACTTTTCCATAACAGATTGGTGGTAGAAATCTAACTTAGAAAGATATATTAATGATTCTTATGATTATAATTGTCTAAATATGTACCTGTTAATGCCGTGAATCATATTTTGATCAAGATACAATCTGACACTGACCTGCAAATTGCCAAAAAACTTAAGAAAATTTTAATTTCGCGGTCTAACACTACCCATTCACCTTAAGATAAGCACAAATGCTTCACATTATTATTGAATATATTCTAGACTCGCTAATCTCCTACTATTGTTCTGTTATCGGACACTGACCTACATCTGGGGTACGACAATATAATTTATGCGTTTGTTATCTTTGGCTCTACTTAAGACTACATGCATGCATGGAGTATTATCTATACTAATATTATACAGAGGTAAAGTTAGTGAGGTTGTAGGGGGTAAACTCTGGAACTACCAGTCGGATTTGAAAAATTATTTCTACACTTGATAGCCCAATTATTCCTACACTTGATAGCCCAATTCTTGAGGAATGCTATCGGCTATTTAACATCACGCTATGTCTTTTAAGAGCCGAGCGAAAAGAATAAAAGCCAGAAAGAACGCTAAGCGAAAGCGAAGTGATAGCGCGGGTTGGTGATGCGATGCGACGGGGTGAGGGGGGGGGGGGGGAACAAGAAATTTCACGTGGACGAAGTCCCGGGCAGAAGCTAGTTCTAACATCAAATTATTACCTTAGGGTGACTCTAGTCGATATTTTTTCCATACAAATTTCGGGAGTGTATTACTCCACTGTTTGACATTGTGCATCCAAAGTTAAGCATGATATCGTTTTGTCTTATTATTAATGTTGTCTGTACGGAAACAGAATAGTGAAATAAAAAGCCATTAAAAAGTTATGAGCCAACAAAGATTCGTTTTTCTTGCTATTTTTAACGTAACTTTGGGTGTAAATAAGTAATATAAGAACTGTAAAATCTTCAAAACCAAGTCCGTACCGACAAAGCTCAGTTATCGAAGAGTTCAATAAACTTTATTTTTAATTGATTTACGCATTATTTTATTCATAAAACACTTTTTTCCGAAGCACTTTTAATTTTTTTTTCCGCGCCTATCAGTTCGGAATGGTATTTCTGTAGGTGAGAACTAGACTTTTTTCATGGAGACTAGCGTCTAACTGCTCATCACTGATACTAGCTCAGTCGGGCACGAAGCCAGATAAGACAACGTGATTTTTGGCCATGACCACCAGTGAGTTCGAGCTCGCGACTAGTTTGCTCTTAAGAGGAAACGTGGTCAGGCGTTCATTCCATACAAACGTATTCTCCCGTTTTCTGCCTGGGTAAAGACACTCCCTGCCACAGAGAGGAGGCCTGTGTCCCAGCAGTGGGAACATTATAGGCTGATGATGATGATGATGATGATGAAAGACAGTAGAGCACAAATTTTAAGCCACGCGGCGGTTTGATATATGTCACATGTCCTCTAATTTTTGTTTCTAGGACGTCATGCCGGTTTCCTCACGATGCTTCCTTTGACCGTTTTAAGAGCAGTGGTGATGAAATGATTTACACAAAGTAAGCACCTGTCTGGTTTTGGACCCACTACTTACAACTCACAAGTCGCGGCGATTACCGCTGTGCCACCGCTGCTTATCTTCTTCTTCGATGATGTCTTATTAATTTTTGTAAATGACTGTAAAGGTCATAAGGAGGAGGCTATTCTATGTAGATAGACAATCTTTACCCCTTCTTTTTTTGTCTTTTCTTTTATTTTCTTTTTTTCTTCTTTTTATTTCTTTTAATCTTTCTTTTTATTTATTTTTTTGTATTTATTTTGCTATAATGCTAATAAACGTATTTTTCTTTCTTTCTTTAAGAAGAATATTATATTCAGGTGAATTTTTACTATACTTCCCGTACTTCCCGTGGGTGTCGTAAAAGGCGACTAAGGGGCGTACCGGAGAATGGGCAGCAGCGTTCTCTATGCATGCCACCACCATACCATACTGCGATCGCCAACCCGCCTGCCAAGCGTGGCGATTATGGCAAACCCCCCCTTTTGGGGGAGGCCTATGTCCAGCAGTGGACGTCTTTCGGCTGAAATGATGATGATGAATTTTTACTGAAGTATAAACGAACTATAAAAGGTCAAATTAAATTAGCTAGCGAAACTTAGACGCAATGGGTATCGATATCTAAACATGACAAAATGAAACGGCACTTATTTTTTTATAATATTAGTAAGGATAAATTATATAGGTAAGGCTATATTTATGATTATTTAATTTGAATGGCTCAAAATAATTCCTCACTTTGCTTTCCGTTTATTTATTTTACCTTCATTTCAATTAATATCTAGTCACCATAAATACAATACACAAGCTAACAGTAAAATAAAATATACAAATTTTATCAGAAAGGTGTGCTCATAATTAAGGGTGTGGTGACACACAGACCATTAAACTGAACAGCAGCTTTCTTCATGGGACCAACCTGTTGGACATCGTATCACGAAAATCACGAAAAATTTATCAATTGTCCGATACACGCGGTATAGGGGAAGAGCTTATCGGGCATCAACAAATTCATCCGCATCACTGTCAATGGGGGAAGTGCTCAAAAGGCTGGCAGTATTCCCAAATTTGATGGCAATGCTTATTGTTTAGCCTGAAAATATGCCAGCACCCTATTTGCGTTACACACTATCAATCACAATCTGAATCATTTTGAAGGATATTGTTAGTCCATTGCTTCATATTATGTTCGAAAAACAAAAACAACGTAAATAGTGCAATTATGAATGTTGTTGAAATGTCAAAATGAAAACTATTCCTACTGTTACCCCACTGATTCCTTACTAGTATAATCACCTCAAGCTGCCTCCAACATGATTATGCTTGATAGTGTTTTATTAAGGATGTTGACAATTTATAGTTACCTTCACATGTACATAAAACATTAAAGGTCTAGTATTGACAATTTCTATTCTATTCTATTTTTTTAAGGTTCAATGTTCTATGTAATAATAACATCAATGTCATGATCATAGCGTCAACATGGTTGACAGATTATAGGGTGATACTACATTGTCATATTTATCTATGATCTTAGATCTATGAGTCACATTTAATGACAAGGTGATATAGAAATATGAATTATTTTTGAGCTTTGGTATCCTACTTTATAATATTATAATATTCACAGTAATATTATAAAGGCGAAAGTTTGTGTGTGTGTGTTTATATGTTTGTTACTTCTTCACGCTCAAACGGCCGGACCAATTTAAAAATTTTGTAAGGAGGTAGCTGGATTAACATAATTATAGGCTACTTTTTATCCCGATATTCCCACGCAATCGTAACTTATGCGGATGAAACCTAATTTTTTAAATTTTTAGTGATTACTATGTTGGTGAATGGGAAAAAATGATCAGTTTGACGGTCTGTCAAATATTAATTCTCATCGTCTTTCACTACAGCCACTCGACAAGATCATTCATATGGACCAAAAGCATGCTTCGATAAAAAATCGAGTATTTTATCTTTATCGATCTGGTTGATATAAATAGAGTTCAGTATCATTTTGTCAACTGCATGTCACGGCAAGTCACGGGACACATGACCAATAGTTATCATTTATTTATCACGTAGTTATCATAGGTGCGTGTTTAAATCATTTGAAATCTGTCAGCTGGATATTAATAACTTCAAGAGCCTTGCCACTATTTGCGGCAAGTAAAAATATCTTAAGTGTGTTTGAAAATAGTAGGTAAATATAGGGGGAAATTGAATAAGTGCGACCAATAAATATCTAATTCAATGTGTTAAAAAGTAAAAGGGATGCAATACATGAGCGTAGCCGAGTGATTTGGCAACGTGGAGTTATGCAGGGTTATTGATAAAACATTAACAACCTCTTAAGAGGTCATTGTACTCTTCATTTCATCAAAATCAGGTGTTCCCTACATATCAGCTGTTCCCTGTTGTAGGGAACAGCTGTTTTTTTTTCTCCGCGATTTCAGGTTTGGTCCCATAATAAAAGTTGTTCATAATGATGAGTACAGTGACCTCTTAAGAGGTTGTTAATGTTTTACCAATAACCCTGTATAGTTTAGTCTTCCCTTTTTTTCATTTAGTAGAAAAAGCTTGCGAAGTCGTCCCATATACTTTTTTTTTAACTTTGCTTGGGTAGATTTTGATTTAGCTTCATAAACAGATTTTTTCCACTTTGTGTATGTTGATGATGTCATAGTTACTTACTAGCAATGTAATTTGAATAGCAAGTAGCGGTATACGAATTTTGTGGGATATGTACCACAGCCAATAAGTGAAAAATAACCGATTTCTGAGACGAGTCCATTTAGATTGCTATCGACACGCTAAGAAGAAAAAGAAATGAAAAATATTTTTACAAAAAAAAAAAAACAACAGTCCCCTTAAAAAAAAACTATGAAGTGAAAAATAACTCTTGTTTCTGAATTCGGTGGCAAAAACGAAAATACAAAACCAAAGACACCGACTTCCGAATTGAAAGACTGTCAGCCATTTGAGCTGACTGTCAAAACCCATATTCTATTCTATGAAAATATAGTGTCTATTTCAAGGTTTGTTTGGCTGGCAACGCCACCCAAGTCAAACCTCTGCAGTACTATTCATATTAGAATTTAATTTTAGTTTGACCCTACGTTCACTTTTGTCCTTGTTCATACAATACCTTACTATACAAACGGGTCTTGTTACAGTACCGATATTTAAAAACAATAATATCAGCCTATTACCACAGTCTATTGCTGTACCACTGTTGGGCAAAGCTCTCTTCTCATACAGAGAAGGAACGAGCATTGATCACCACGCTTGCTCAATACGGGTTGGTAATTTCAGACTAACTATAAGTCCAGGTTTCCTCGCAATATTTCAGACTAACTATAAGATCAGGTTTCCTCGCGATATTACAGACTAACTATGAGTCCAGGTTTCCTCATGATATTCAGACTAACTATAAGTCCGGGTTTCCTTACGATGTTTTTCCGTCACCGATGTCAGTAATGTCCAAGATAAATCAAAAGTCATTTATTCAAATAAGGCTGAGAATCAGCACTTTTCGATCATCAAAATTACATAAGACGGTCCCCCAAAACGCCCGTCCTTCACCACTACCTAGTGCTTTCACTGGGGACAAGAAGTGGTGCAATAAACTCCCCAGCAGTACAAACAGATCAATTCAGAAAGTACATAATACGAATTGAAAAAGTCACATTGGTACTTGCCCGGATTTGAATCCACAACCTCGTCGTGCTTGAGGAGCGAGGCCTTAATCACTGAGCCATCACGACATTAGATGTAAGATCTTTATCAGCATCCCATTTGTCTATCCAATTTGTAGTTATGCCATTATCTAAGCATTTTACATATATTGTGTAGAGAATGGTACTTATGTTCTAGCTATACAGAGAATATAATGTTAAGGTCGTTAGCTAGAGATCCGCGGTTCGAGACAGGCATTTGAAAAGATGCCGTGACTTTAACAGATTAGCATTGAACATGGGTTTGGTCGCTTGAAATGGTCCTAAGTTTTTGAAGTGAAAACTATTTTAGGCGCGGCGACTTCGCTCTATTTCTGAACAGTGAACGAAACTGAATCGTCCCCCTTGGTATCGGTGTCGCTAAATTGCGTATAATCGGCTCCAGTCGGTTGGTATCGCTGAATTGCGTACCTATACTCGGCTCCAGTCGGTTGGTATCGCTGAATTGCGTATACTCGGCTCCAGTCGGTTGGTACTACTAGGTACAAATTTAGAAAAAAACCCAATAGCACTTAATAATGCTTAGCAGTAGCAGTTGCGAATACTAGATCAACGAGGCAATTGCAATGGTTATGTAGCCCAGGGTTACAAATTGTAGCAGAAACAAAAAGCATTTTCCAGTACAATAATTGGACATGCAATCCTTCAAAATAATTCTCCAATTATCGAGGAATCTGACGTTACATTTCATGATCGTTGATAGTGCAGGTGGCCTTCTACTGTGCCGTCAGTAAGCGGTCGGCTAGCCGATTGAAAGTCAAGATAAACGGAATTTTAGTAATAGAAAACAAACAGCTCATTTATCAAATTAAATTTGAGACGAAAACATCCATCGGTTTCTTACTATCGTCGTCGTCATTTCAGCCGATAGACGTCCACTGCTGGACATAGGCCTCCCCCAATTTTGGGGGGAGGGTTTGCCATAATCGCCACGCTTGGCAGGCGGGTTGGCGATCGCAGTAAGATATGATGGTGGAATAAATAGAGAACGCTGTTGCCCATTCTCCGGTAAGACCCTTAATCGCCTTTTACGACACCCACGGGAAGTAAGGGGTGGTGCAATTCTTTAAGTCCGGCACCACACAGACAACACACACACACAATTTCTTACTATACTTCAACTATATCCGACGGTCCTGCATACCTATCTTTACTGTTGACTGTACATACACTAAAGTCTATTCAAGTCTTTGTTTCCAATAAAATTGATGTTATTGCCACTTATACAAATATCAAGTGTATGAAAGTGTAAATAAAGTTGATTTCTACATGACTAATACTATTCAAAAAGGCATTAAACATTTTGAAGTTGTAGCGTAAACTGAACTTTAAGTGTGGATTTTAAAGTTGTTTTTCCGAAAACGTATATTTATTTATGTTTGAAAACTAAATCATGAACGCAGAATACCTAAGTACATTATCTTATTTTAGAAATCCTCAAGATTATCAGATTACAATACCTATAACGTTGACACAAGTAAGGATGGAGAAAGGCGCACGCGCGTTATGACTCATACCTAATTCCTAGGATTTGCTTGGGATTTTTCAGTTCTCCGTTTGTTTACAATTCATGTCTCTAACTTAGGTATCGCTATCTTAGTTGAACACACCCTAACTCTACAAGGCCTGACTTCGCAAACTCTACACCTTAGTCAAAATATCTGGTTTGGCCGTTTCGTTACTACAAGAACCATTAACAGTATGAGAGTTTTTCACCTTACGCTCATGTGAATGTAGCGAAATGGCCAAGCCATATTATTTTGACTAAGGTGTAGAGTTTGAGAAGTCAGGCCTTGTAGAGTTAGGGCGTGTAGAGTTAGAAGCTTGGCTCTACATGAGATCTGATTACTTTTTGACAATGCCAGCTACATGGTCTCGTCTTGGCAACATTTAACATGAAATGTTTTTGTGGGATTTCATTTCTTTTTGTAAGGTGCTTATGATATTTATACGAGTATTTTTTCTGTTGTTCATTTTTTCTTTCTTTTTTTGGGGTTTATTTATAACAAGGACCCCCTATATAAATTTTCAGACCTCTAGCATCAAAATTTACGGAAGTCTGATACAAACTTTCACCCCGTAGTTTAAGGGGTTGGGGGGGTAAAAGTTTAGAAACTAGCTTACATACCAAATTTCAGCTTTCTAGGACTTCAGGAAGTACCTTAAGAATTTTGATGATCATCAGTCAGTGAGTCAGTGACGAAATCGGGGTATTTTAGATATCAATAAAATCTAAAGTATAAGAGCTATGCAATTGAAACTTTATAGGTTTAATAAGTCAACCACTGGCATCATATTCCGAAAATTTTGTTTATCTGGTATAATCCAAACCCAAGTTAAGAGGGTTCAAAAATACGACGAAGTGCTTCGAGAAAAGGTAGGTAGTGCCCTTGCGCTTCGCTTGGCTGATCTTGGCGGGGGCACTCCCGTGCCCCCAGATATAAAATGGCAAACGATCGCATTTTGACAGTTCAGCTCGATGTTCAATGCGTTATTTACGTTGTTGAGCAGACGAATTTTTCAAACCTGTGACGAAAATGGATGTCAAAATGAAAGGCATTAAGGTCGATTGCTATTTTATGTCATCATCATCCTTTGTTGGAGTCAGCTTCCAGACTAAGGATGCAGCTGAATACCAGTATTTTACATGAAGCAACTGCCTAACTGACCTCCACAACACAGTGGCGGTAATACGATACGGTGATACCCCTTGGTAAGACTGCTATTTTATGTGTTACGCAATTACCCCACAGATATGGCATTTCTTCAAAAATATAAATAAATAAAGGACATAATTATTATGGTTTAAAAACTAAAGCAGCAATTGAATTTTTTTGCTTAATAAGGTGACCATAACTCCTTGAAAGCTATAAAAATAACACGTCCGGAAGGACCAACAGACTTATAAACAACAAACAAATAAAAATCTCTGACTACTTTCGCTATAAATAGAAGAAGATAATTATCTCCAAGATAAAAGTAAAGTAGAATCATGTGACATAGTCACGCTGGTTATTTATCAGTCATTTCAGTAAGCCCCTCTCAAAACCGGCTCTTTAAAGGCCTTACCGAGACCCCTCCATGCCTCGGAAAGCACGTTACGCTTTTGGTTCCGGCTGTCATTTGTACCCAGTAACTGGGTTGTGAAGGTCAGATAGGGAGTCGCTCCAGGTAAAATACTGGTATCCAGCTGCATCTGGTTAGACTGTAAGTCAACCCAAACATAGTTTGAAAAAGCAGGCAGATTGACTAACTGACTACCTCGTATTACAAGATAACGTTGACATTAGTAAGGAAGGGGAAAGCTGAAAGCACATTATAACTTACTAGCTTCCGCCCGCGGCTTGGCCCGCGAGGTATGTCGAAAAACTATCCTATGTCCTTCCTCGGGAGTCAATCTATCTATCTGTCAAATTTTATCGAAATCCGTTCAATGGTTTAGGCGTGAAAAGGTAACATACAGACAAGACAGCGTTACTTTCGAATTTATAATATTATTATGGATAGCTCCATGGATTTGCCTAGGGTTTTTCAGTTCTTCGTTTGTTTTCCACCTTACTTCATTTCTCTAATGTAGGTGACGCTGGCTCAGTTAAACAAGTTATCTAATTGTAACACCTAAAGTGGCGATCGATCGCATTTTGACAATTCTGCCACGTTCAATGCATTATTTACGTTGTTAAGCAGATGATTTTTTCAAACCTATGACGGAACCTCTAAAGATGTCAAAATGAAAGGCATTGAGGTCGATTGCTATGGTATGTGTGTTACGCAATTACCCCGGAGGTATGGTATTCATTAAAAAAAGGAAATAAACAATTATTATTTTAGATAAAAAATTTAAATTCAGTAAAAACCTGATACTTAGTAGGTCTAGGTTAGGTCAAAGTTATAAAAATAACGCGTACGAAAGGACCAACAGACTCCTGTCGGTATACATAGAAGAAGATAATGGTCGCTTAAGATAAAGTAAAGTAGAATCATGTGACAGAGTCACGCTGGTTATATATCAGTAATTTCAGTAAGCCCCTCTCGAAACCGGCTCTTTTGATACAAGTAGTATCTGAGCGTAATGCTCTTTGAGTGGATTTATTTAAATCTATATCTTGTCTTTGTTTTTCATCAATAACCGGGTTTATTTATATCTACGATGTAGAAAGCAGATGCTCATGTTTCAGTTTTTATTGTTCGTGTGTCTCATATCTTCCAACTTTAATTTTGTACTTTTTTATACATATAATGACTACTCGTGGGGCTAAAGGGGCTCATGGCTAAACAATAACAGTCGCACAGATCGATCTTCAAGGTTAAGCAACGCTTGCCGAGGTTGGTCCTTGGTTAGGTGACGAGACCCCTCCGAGCCTCGGAAAGCACGTTAAGTCTGTCATTTGTAGATCCTTGACAGTCTTTACGGAAGCCCGAAAGTCTGACAGCCAGTCTTGCCAAGGGTAACCAGTAACTGGTTTGTGGAGGTCAGATAGGCAGTCGCTCCATGTAAAATACTGGTACTCAGCTGCATCCGGTTAGACTGGAAGCCGACCCCAACATAGTTGGGAAAAGGCAGATTGATTAATTGACTGCCTCTAGTGGTTGCAAGCGCTACTGCTGAGCATGAGGTCCTGAGTTTGAATCCCGGGTCGGGGAAAATGTTATTGGGTTTTAGAGAATTTCTCAGTAGCAGCCCGGAATCTGTATATGTGTCCAGTTGATGGCAATACACTCGCGCACTATTACCTAGGACTGAAATATGCTAGGGAAAAAAAGACCAAAAAAGACCTCCTAAAGATTTTAATTTTTAAAAGAATCTAACTAAACGCAAACGAAACTATTTCTCAGTAATTGTAAATTAAAAATGCTTTTTTCATTAAGAAATATCAGAAATGGCTTAGCATCTTAATCAGCAACAGCATTGTAATACGGTCCACATTCTTAATTCCATAATTAATAAAATGTTACCTTACATTATACTGAGATTAAGTTAGTTTGCATGTATACATAAGTCCTCTTTCTAAATTTTTTATTGTTTTGCTGTGCCCGACAGGGTCCACGATTGTTACAACAAATGTTACCTACCACCTAAGCATCTACATTGTGGAGTGCAATAAATGATTGAGTATTGAGTATTGAAACATAACTGGCGAAATGTGTACTATGTACTATAGGTACGCCTCTGGCTAACCGGCATGATGGTAAATAAAGTATCTACAAAAGAATTCCAAATAAAATGAACAAAGGCAATATTTATTAATTTAATTCTTCGGGGACATAAATGCAACAACAATAGCAATAGTGAAAGGGCCCGTTGGGGCCGAAGCCTGCCGGGTCAGCGGGATTGTCCGAAAGGGTTACCGCTACCCTTGATGATTTCCCACCATCAAAAAAAAGGACATGAGTGTACAGACTTGGACTTAATACCATAAGCATTTTCTGCCAGTCAACATTCAATATAAATAAAGAATGAACAAAACAGGAGCCAAATCTACGCAAGTTAAAATATAGGACAATGTTTTTAGGAGGATGAGAAAGTTATACAGGCTTTCATTATCAAAAGAGCAAATCCCTAATTACTTAACAAAAACCCGCTCACAATGATACAGAGATAACTACTATTTGCCTCACATTATCACAACGACTAGTAACATGGTTTTCATATTAACTAATGTCTCATAAAAATTAAAAACACAGTGGTGTTTGTATTTCCTTTAGTTACTAAATTTATTTCTTCTTACGAATTACAAGGGACGCTCCACTGGTCCTTCAGTCCGTGGAATAATTTGAGACAAGGAACTTCATGTTGATAAATGGACTATTTAAAAAATATTTTTTTAATTATTGCTTATTATTTTACTTTACGTAGGAAAACTTTTCATAATTATGACTTTATGAACGCTAAAATTAATCAATCAACTCAGCCTATCGTAGTCCACTGCTGGACATAGGCCTCTCCCAGGCTGCGCCACATCACCCTGTCCTCCACATTCCGCATCCGGTCTGTCTCAGCCACCTTCTTATGGTTGGCGGTCCATCTAGCTGGGTTGCGTTGAATACTACGCTTGCTGATAAAATTAATGTAATATCCTAATTTCGTCTATAAGTGTAGGAACCGTACTCTTCACTTTACAGAATTTAAACTTAACTATTTTACTTAATTTTCATTTTAACTCAATTTTGGTACCTACATTGGGATTTATGCATACCTATATTAATCACCATTCTCCCATGATCTAATTTATTTGGAGTCAGCGCAACATGTATTTTTCTTCCATACTTCAAACAATCAGGCTAGCATATCCCCAACTACGTATGTTTGGGATCGGATTCTAAATGAAAAGCGGCAGCTAAATGAAAATATTTTACACGTCCTATGATATTTTAATGCCTGTCTGACCTTGACCGAGGCTTCTTCTGGGTAAGCTCACTCCATCGTCAACTTTGTCTCTGTCATCTCTGACCTAGACTAGAGTTAAGAGCAAACCCATTTCAAATTAAAAAAAAAAAACCTTTACAATCCAGTTACTGGGTAATTATACATTATTGCCATATATAATTTGGTCCTTTTTATTCCAAATATGCGGACGAAAGGACCAACAAATGCAAAATAATAGTGTCACGCTTTCCAAACGCTTAACCCTTGGTAAAACTGGTTGTCAGACTTTTGGGAAAATTGACACCTATTTGTAGGTAAATCACAAAGTCAGATTGATAATGACAACGAATGGTTTGATGATAGATAATAATAAAATTATGGGAAGGCTTATAAACTAAACAGTCATCCAGACATTTACAATACACATTAGTGCATTCGATGTAACAAATTGCAATGTCACTGAAAAGCGAGTGAGCCCGTCAACGATGGCTAGTTCAAATCAAACTCTCGCAGATAATCGCCGATAATGCCTAGATAACAGCCGTTTGTAACGCAAAGTAATGGCAACTGTAATAACCTTACCTTGCTTGTTTAGCACTAACGCGCGTAACCTAAAATAACTAAATATATTCTAAACACTAAATAACGGGGATGAGTTTTTTTGAAGTGAAAACCTTTTGAGATCGGAAAAACCATTGAACTCGCGACACTGTTACCGTAACCGACACCGCGCGTGATTTGTTTATAAGACTATTAAAAAAATACTTATGTCGGCACTCCCAGAGTGCCACTGTTTTTTTTTTTATTAAAATTTAATAATAATCTACTCAAACTTAAAATCTTACCTTGGTTTATACCCGTGAGATTAAAAAAAAAACCAAGTTCTATTCCTAGAACCTGGTATTTTTCAGGTTCCCCTGAAAAATAAAATTTAAAAACAAAATAATAATTAATCTATATTGTTCCACTGCAGGGACTCTCCCTGTCCTTTTTTAATTTTATAAATTACCAAAAACATTCGTTTATATAATTTCAAGTGTTTTTGAACTAACTTTTGTTTTTAAAATGGAAACGAATTCGACTGAAGACGTTACTCTAGCGCAAACAAACGTAGTTAGGAGCATTTGGTTTAAACTAGTCGCGTTACCGTTTACGATATCGTTAATTATCCTGATCTGCTTGGTGTATAACTGTTACAAAAACCACTTGGAAATGTAAGTATTTTTGTTTATTATTTTTACGCTTTATGAATATTCATTCGAATATGCACTAATTGTGTAGAAGGAATACAACGAATGGAATGTAGGTGAAGGACTGAGTGAGCGACAGAACAACGGAGTGTGGCAGAACCAATATGGCTGAACATTACGGTGTCAAAATTTGTTGTAATTGTAAAACACTCAAACGTGGAGTGATTCATCATCGTCTGCCGGTCCTTTTCCCGGGTATGTTGGGGTCTGCTTCCAGACTAACCGAATGCAGCTGAATACCAGTATGTGACATGGAGCGACTGCCTATCCGACCCTCACAACCCAGTTACTGGGAAATTGTACATTATAACCATATACAATTTGGTCCTTGGAGCTTTTTATCCCAAATCTAATCTAACTAGACTGTCCCACTGCAGGGCAAAAGCCTCCCTCTCCCTTTTCCACACAATTCTGTCTTTTGCTAGTGCCGGCCAGTCCTTACGGTAGGAGAGGTCCTTTATCCCAAATAATATGTGATAAATGAATAAAATTGTATCATGCTTCCCAAATATTCGCCAGTTAACAGGGGGGAGCCTAAAAAAACCTCTATCTCTTTTATCTCTTTTAAAAATATCTTTTGTTTTCCGATTATATTATGAACAAAGACATTATTATATTTGAGACTCATCATAAAGAAATTATTTACTGCAATGTTTACTTCATTGCTTGTTCGTGTTCACACAATAGCATTTGATATTCTGTTGTCCTGAATTGATACGGGATATCTTATCGCCGCCATAAACTCCTCTGTCGCAAAATGCAAATGGCATTAATTATTTTTTTGAGGAGCAGTGGTGGCCCTGTGGTAACGGCCGCGACTTACAAGTTATGATAAATGATAAATGATTTTATTTTTGTAAGTAGGTTTGTACAAACACTTTTACACGTCAATCATGTTTTTTTTAAACTAGATGAGGTCGGCGTTTCCTATCTGACTACTCTGAGAAGAAAGGCCGAAACAAACTCAGAGGTCACAGTCTCTTTTAAAGTCCAGACATAATCTTGGTCAGGTTATATGAAGACCATGTAGATCGATGTCTGAGATGGTCTTTTGAGGAAAGAACCACACAGATTGAGAGGACCTGTCCAGTCAGTGCACGCATTTGTCAGAAATCGTGCAGCTCAACTCAAGACTTAAGGAGCTCAACGATTCGACGAACAATACCAAAGAAAGGACATTTGGGTAGGCCACATAAATTACTCAAACTGCCAGACCATGAGAGAAAAAAAAAAAAAAAAACAAGTAATAGAACAGAGAGAAAAATAAAACATAAAAAATTAATAAAATGACCCACATCGTCTTCACATTCACAAATCACAATGTAAAAAAAAAAATTATATATATAATACTTTACAAAGTAAGTAAATGTCATTGTTTATAAAAAAAAGTTGTGCAGGTACCGTAGGTTCGAACCCAGACAGGCGCTTTACTTTGTGTAAATTATTTCACCACCACTGCTCTCAAAACTGTGAAGGAAAACATCGTGACGAAACCGGCATGTCCTGGAACCAAAAATTCGAAGACATGTGACGTCTATCAGCCCACTCCGACTCGAAAAGAGGAAGCCTGTGTCACAGTAGTGGGAATATTATAGGCTGATTATGTATGTTAAGTATTACTATTTATGGTAGTTGAGCCAAGAGTTGAGAAATTAATTTACTGGCCTGTTTCAATTGTACCTACTGTTATGGTCAGGAATTACTAGGAGCTTTTTTTGAAAATTGCATCTCGCAGGTCGACTTTGGAGGTATCTGCTTAATGGGACTATCTGTAGATTCCTTAATAAATTAAGGCTTCCAGTCAAGGCATAAAACTTATAAACTACCGTACCACAGGGGGTGCACTCAACATGTAGTAGACATGTTAAGTGCACCCCCTGTGGCTGCGGACCTCGGCTCAGGGCACCCCTGGGGGGGCGCAGCAAAGGGCAGGCTGGAACGGATCATGATTAATTATGGACTAATTTAAAGCTACAAGCTTAGCGGCGTTACCTGGCTCGTACAAAGGTTGGGGTAGAATCAATGGGAACATATTCGGTTTTAAAGTTATGGAGATTAACAAAATAGTGTGAAATAAATATAGTAAGTATATTTTAAATTACTCCAGAATATAACAGAAATTTTTGAACAGAAAATCTTAACATTTTAGTCTCAATACGAGATTCGGAACAAAGGACCATGAAACTAGAGAACGTAAAGCAACGTCCAGATAACGTGAGATTTTGGTTCGTGCTATTATTAGTACGAGATGATGAAATGCTTTTATTTCTGTCCACATTCTTTGCTATCTCTATGGGAAAGTGACCTGTGTTTGTTTAATTTATCTATCAGTATTGATCCGTTTGCCACCCGATTGTGCAATACTAATAAATAAGCATTTTTAATGATTTCATTTCTGTAAGCAGGTTTGTACAAACACTTTCACACGTCAATTATATTTTTTATAGGTACTAGATGAGGTCAGCGTTTCCTATCTGATTACTCTGAGAAGAAAGGCCGAAACAAACTCGGAGATCACAGTCTTTGAAAGTCCAGACGTAATCTTGATCAGATCATGTGAAGATCATGTAGATTGTTGTCTGATGTGGTCTTTTAAGGAAAGAACCACACTGATTGAGTGGACCTGTCCAGTCAGCGTGGGCATTTTCATTATTTCATTACTTCCCAGAATTCGATCCTTATTAGCGACACTATCGAATGGTGTAATAACACGTGTTTTTTTTTTCAAAAGCAACAGGTTCGATTCCTGGTTAGAAACATTAATTTTTCAAAAATCTAATGATGCAGTTTTAGTTTTCATCAAAATCGAGCCCGCGACTCCTTTGAGTACTTTTCGCTATTCCTCATAGTTTAGGATTTGGCCATCCACGCCCACTTGAAAAATTCACCCCCCTGTGTATATGTATATACCTTTTCACGCCTAAACCACTCAACGGATTTCTATATTTGGCAAGGAGATAGATGGTATCCTGGAGAAGGACATAGACTACATTTTGCTCCGGTAGCCGGTAGCAATCATTTTCGACGTCCACGCGGGCGAAGCCGCGGACAGAAGCTAGTAGTTAATAAATGTGTCTGAAATCGCCCGTCTTGAGCAAGTGGTGTGATCTTGAGCAAGTGTGGTGATCTTTAGGAAGTGTGGTGTTCTTGTGCAAGTGTGGTGATCTTGTGGAAGTGTGGTGATCTTGAGCAAGTGGTGATCTTGAGGAAGTATTGTGATCTTGTGCAAGTGTGGTGATCTCGAACAAGTGTGGTGATCTTGAGCAAGTATGGTGATCAATGCGCATGCCTAAAAAGAGGCCTTTGCCCTGCAAAGGGACTAAAATAGGCCGGTATTATAATTGCTAATGAATCTTCATCCAAAAGATAAAAATAATATGTTCTAATGCCGCCCAGACATTGCAAAATAACAAGGTCTTTAAGACACTAATACAACAATAGCAGTAGGTAGTCCGTCAACTTATATCTAAATGCATTAATTGTGAAGATTAGTGGTCCTATGCCAATCAGAGCATCCATTACGTTTTTTATGAGCTCCGGAGTAGCATTCATGAATGCTACTCCGGAGCTAAGTTAATCACTATATCATAAAAAACCTATGAATAGGTTTTTTATGACATAGTGATTAGCATCGTACCTACTCATATTTTTATGGTATATGATGGCATGGCAACTGAAATGTGAAGGTAAACTAAAATTAGAAGCAGGGTCAAAGTCTATTGCGATGTTTGTGGACTCTTAAACTCTTGGACATTGAACTCTCAGATTAATATAAATAATCCTCCCGACCCAATTTCAGTTACGGCGGCCAATCTTGACAGAGGTTAGGCAAGTACGCAGGAGAGCTATATGGTGCACAAGTGTGTGCACAAACATAGGTGCACTCTCTGTTCCTTTACTCTCATAGTCTGATGGGACGGCAATCCGACACAACCGGGGAGAGATCAGGCGCTGGGCCAACGGGTTTACGTGCTAACCGAGCCACGGGGGTTTCACACCACCAACTTCCATATTCAGGGCTGATTTCTAATTGAAAAACCAAATAACACTTTGCCCGACCCGGCGATCGAACCCAGGACCCCACGCTCAGCAGTCACGCTTGCGCCTACGAGACCAACGAGGCAGTTGTGATTAGAAACATTGTCTAGCGTGCATGGTTGTTACGAGAATGTTTAGACAAAAGTTGTTCTGATTCGAGACTAGTAACTGACGACGCCATGAACCTGATTGACGAGAAATGTTCATTTCAGACATTGCAGTTAGGTAGAGATAAAAAAACGAGGTAACCTACGCTATTATAATAAAGTAATAAGCTATTCATATTTTTTTTTTTTATCCGAAAACAACTACCATAAATTTTGATTCACCTTAGAATCTAATGTGAATCAAAATTTAGCAGATAATTATTTAAGGCTTAGATAATTATCTGCTGACTTCCCACTAGACATCATTGAAGAAGATACTGTTAGTTTATAAGCTGCATTGTTAAAAAACTCATTTTAACATACAGCCTCATACATAATAATATATAGTTACATACTTTTATATAATGTCATCACTTTGTCTTTTGTTAACATACAGAGGTAAAAAGGAACACTTTTAGGCTCGAAGGACCAATAAAAATTAAACAGTCATTTATGTGTTTATGGAATAAAAATATGGCGAATTTAATAAAAATAATAATTAATAAAAAAAATGTACTCAATATTGTATGAATAATCTCTTTATTTGTTAGAATAGTTATGAGTTGTTAACTTATTGTTAAGGACGTTTAATAAAAGATTAATAGTTTGCCATGCGGCAATTGGCTTAATTTCGAGTGATCTTCATCGACGGCAATCTCCAAATCTCTACTTACACCAAGAACATCTGGCCTTATCAACTGCTTCCTGAAAACATTTTCCATTCTTTCAGGAAGCATCCGAATCTCTTCAAACCGAACGCGTTAATGATGAGTTATGAAAAATAACCTTAAACTTGATGAACATGGAAATGATAAAAACAAGATATTAACCTTCACGACTATCTTGTGTAACATAACATTTTAATATTAGGTGTACTTTTGCAAAAATAAACAAAGATATGCATATATCTTCAGTCTTTTAGACATTCGCGTATCCCGAGGTTGCGAAATTTGTTTCAAACGATGAAAATTCTATTAAAAAAACAAAATTATGACAATATTACACAAATCGCGGTAAAATATTAGAAATCGTAACCAATTGCGACTTTTATCCTCTTTTAAGAAAAGAGGAGTTGTGAAAATAATTTTGTGTGGCAAACTGTCACCAAAATATCTCCGCCATTTTGAATTTTCTTTCTTCTTTTTTCAAACAAATGGTGACAACGTAAATCCCTATAGTGTGCCAGCCAGTGATTTTTACCTTTCCTAGTGATTCGTGTAACGTCTGTTTTATGGTTTCTAATTGGTTATAATGCTACACGACATGATAGGGTTGATCTGTGTAGTGATGGCTCCTATTTTCTGCTACCTAATGTACTTGTTGACGCTGTTATTTCTCTATTATCTGACGAAATACCGAATCGGTGAGTTTTTTGTTACAGTTCATTTACATTAGAAAAGTATTGTCTGTATATAACTTTAGACAAGGTTAGAACCTTTACTTTTTAGGGTTCCGTACCAAAATGGTAAAAACGGAACCCGTATGGTGAGACTAAGTCTGTCTGTCTGTCACAGCTGGATATCTCAGGAACTACTAATGCTATCAACTTGAAATTTGGAATAGTTTTAGAAGACGTTTGCCCAACTATTTTACAAATAAGAAAGAAATAAAAATATATGTATATTTTTTGCAACAGGGACTGAAAGGGGGTCTGAAAAATTCGAAGTGGGGCTACTAGGGCATGTGAGATATCATATTATGAAAGAGCGCAGTTTGCATAGTTTTCGACTTTTGATGAAAAATGTAAAAAAAATACCATCCCACCCCCCTTATCTCCGAAGTTTGCAAAGAGACAAATCTGAAATTATTCTATAATAATCATAATCATAATCATAATCATAATCATTTATTTATTTGTCAGAATATTGTTACAGAGTTGTTACATATTTTTAAAAGTTCATAATATTCTGCCGTTTCCGGCGTACAAATACATATCTTAGGGTTTTGGTAATTTTGTTAGATTAACATTGAATTAAATAAATTAGAATAACATTCAAATTGGAAATTAGTCAAATATTAGGAATAGTAATGTCAAAAAGATTAAATTAAGTCAAAGCGATAATAAGAACAGAATAGGTATAATTATTCTAATATTTAAGTCAACTGTTCATGTCATTCATAAAATCATTAGTCGAGTAATAGCATTTACATAGGAGATAATTGAATAATTTAGATTTAAATATCCTAAAGTTAAGTGTTTTAAAACAGTCTGGTAGTTTATTATAAACTTTGGTCGCCATACAAAATACGTTATTAGAAAATAATTTATTATTTCGTCTAGGTACACGAAGCATGTGGACTTTGCGGCTAGGTCTAGATACAAGATCATTATGCAGATTAAATTCATGCCTATTTTGGTACACAAAAATACAAATTTCAAAAATATATAGTGCTGGGAGTGGTAATATTTTTAATTTTTTGAATAATGGAACACAACTGTCCAGTGGGTGAGCTCCACATATCGACCGAATACATTTCTTTTGAGCTCGAAACACTCTGTTAAGTTCTACAGAATTACCCCATATTATAATGCCGTAACGCAAAATTGACGAGACATAGCCATGATATGCACATAGTGCCGCATCGACACTAGCTACACGTGTTAATCTGTATAGAACGAATACGAATCTATCTACCTTTGTGCAGAGCTCATCAATATGAGCTTTCCAGTTACAGTGTTTGTCTATTGTTATCCCTAGGAATTTGGTACTCTCAACTTCTTCAATTGCGTCATTATCGTGTTGTATTTTTAACTGTGGACGTTTACTGTTATAGGTTTGGAACTGTATCATTTTGGTTTTGCTCAAATTAATATGGAGATTGTTTTGATTGAGCCAAGTGATAATTTTATTTAGTGTCTCGTTTATTTCAATCTGGTATTCACCTTCGTCATAATTGTCGTTTTGAATGCTGAGGGTCGTGTCGTCAGCATATAATATGCAGTTGTGGGAGGTTACACTAGCTAAGTCATTAACATACAGCAAGAATAGAAGTGGCCCAACTATGGTTCCTTGAGGAACACCACAGTTATTTTCCCGATAGGCAGATCTACAGACGATTTTTTGATGCCCTGCTTGTCTCGAGATCTCGACACATTGTTGTCGATGGGTGAGGTAACTTTCGAGCCATTTCAATGCGTTTCCTCTAATGCCGTATCGATCTAATTTGAGAAGAAGCAATTTATGGTTGACGAAATCGAAAGCCTTGGACATATCTAAGAAAATAGAGGTAATTGGTATTTTATCATTAAGACTTTTGGTTATTAATTTTATTAAAGCAAAGCAAGCCAATGTGGTAGATTTATTTTTCCTAAAACCAAATTGTTCTTCATTTAGAATGTCATATTTTGATAAGAAGCTGTAAAGTTTTTCATGCATAACCTTTTCAAAAACTTTTGAAATTATTGGTATAAGCGTTATGGGACGATAATTGTTCATGTCATTGTTGTCACCCTTCTTGTGGATTGGTTTAACAACGGAGAGCTTTAAACGCGAGGGGAATACGCCTTGAGTAAATGATTGGTTAATCATATGGCTAATATGCGATGACAGAAATTTTGAGCATAATTTGAGGATGGTGGTGTTAATGTCATCATAGCCTGTGGAGTTAGTCGATTTTAAAGAATTTATTGTTTTGAAAACAGTACTCTCATTGGTTGGGGTCAGAAAAATAGTATTTGGAAGGTGAGCTATCGGTGGCGTGTAGTCAGGATACGGGTCAATAGTCTTATTCGTCATGTCAATAAAAAAATTATTAAAAATGTCAGCTATCGTTTCTGGTTGTGTGTAAGTTTGTTTGTCTAATTTAATTTCGTTTATGTCCTGAGTATTTTTTGTGTCGCTACTGTTACTTTTGATTATTTTCCAGGCAGCTTTACATCTGTTACGTGATTGGGACAGATAACGTGTGTTTTCTACCTTTTGCGCTTGGTACATACAACGTTTTAGGGCCGAGGTATATTTGCTGTAGGCATTTTTGTGTTGTTTTTTATTTGCTGTAGATAGACGATATTTTAGGTATAGACGACGCTTATTTACACAACATTTTTTTATACCCTTAGTCATCCATTTATGTTTTATGGGCTTGATAGTAATTTTAACCTTTCTTATAGGAAAGCACAGATTATAAAATAAAATAAAAATGTCATGAAAGTAATTAAATGCAGTGTCCGTGTCTTCCGTTTCATATATTTCTGAAAAGGACAGTGATGAGAGGCAGTTTACAAACTTTCTGATGTTTTCTTGACTAAAGTCGCGTCTTTGTTCAAACCAATATGATTTTTTTTTTTTTTTTTTTTTTTTTTTTTTTTTTTTTTTTTTTATGTGATAGAAGTTTATGTAAAAATTACAGGAAAAATAAAACGAAGTCTCTAAATGGCACACTTTTTCAGAAATCATCAGCAAAAGTTACATTAATTCCACTATCGGTCAAAAGATGGCGCTGACATAAAACTGCATTATTCTACACCGCAGTGCACAGTGTTAAAATTCTCTGATGAATATAGGACTCGCCGATGAAAATTTAAATGAGCGAATTTAAATAATCTCATGAGCGGGCGCTCATGAGATGAGTTCGAATATTTATGGGTTGTTTTCTTTCATAAATATGTAAACATTTTATGACTTGTGCGGTTTAGTATCTGCAGGTAAGTATCCCCAAAGCTGAAGGTGATGGCCTTCAGCTTTTAAAACCTGCTAGCAAACAATTTCGATCTTAAGGCCATGATATTCAAGTGTTAATCAGGGCAGTTTTTGATATTGTCAATCCATCTTACTGCAGAAAGGAGGTCCCAAAATACACATGACAAAGCTTTTCTCAAAATATTTATAAAACTACAAAATAATCTAAAATGTCTTTCAAATAATTACAAGTCCAGGGAAAACCCTAAGCCCTGTTTGCTTTGGCAACTAGAATACGTAACAAATAATAGTAAACCTAGAGTAAAGAGCACTTTATCATAAACTGTAGTTAAATGTTTACCAGTAATTAATTAATTACTTATCTTACCCTAGCTTTTGAGAGTAAATGTTGATAATAATAATTACTTAATTTATAACTGTTAATAACTGAATGCCATGTCGCACTGCAGCCTGCAGGGTATGCGCACGTCTGCACGGACGCGTAAAAATATCGCGGCGGGATTTAATCGCGCACTGGATTTTCATCTCTCGGTGTTGAGCCGAGCGTCGAGAATCCAACAGAGCGCATCCCAGCGCGTCAAAAAAACAAACTTAGCATAGCATAGCTCGAGCTGCACAAATTCCTCGTACAGCTGCCCCACGGTGGTGCATCTTCATAGCACATAACTCGCTCTGCTACACAGCTTAGCAGTGGAAACGGAGCATAGCTGCATAGCACATCTCTGGTGGAAAAGCAGCTTAAAGGCCTCGCCTCATGGAAAGAACACAGGCTCGTTCACTGAATGCAGTCAATCTTCAGGCCCTTGCCGTCTTACTGCTAAAAGAGTTTTAACTTAACCTGCCAACCTTCGAACAAAACAACACTGACTTAAGAACCGAGTCTAAGTTGACAATTCTAAGAACTTTATGTCAGTCGGAATAAATGTGATGTAGAATAGGTAGTATTAAGGTTTAAGCCTAAAGGTTAATAATTCACGGACTAAAAATTTACGTGGGCGTCGAATCATGAAGTAAAACTTTGGTGTCATGCAAAGCCATAAAATCGGCTCAAATCATGACAACTCATGGCTTTATTCCATAGCATCATCCAGAACTGCAATGTGAATCTTATCTCATTGTAATAAGGTATTAGCACATTCACGGACATTTTGTCTGGCGTAAAACCAAAAAAATCAGCCAGTCACTTCCGTTGTAAAACGCGTGTTGCGTCGATTCATCATCTGCCTAGCCTTTTTATAGTTCTCATATACATATATGGCAATGTTTGCCTCCAAATATATCGGAAAGGTCGTAACACTTTAGGGTAGATACCATTTTCTTTTATTATGACTCGTTTCGAAGAATTTCTTTATTTACATACTAGCTTTCGCCCGCGGCTTCGCCAGCGAGGTATGTCAATAAAAACTATATTATGTCCTTCCCCGGGATGCAATCTATCTCTCTGCCAAATTTTATCGAAATCCGTTTGGTGGTTAGGCGTGAAAAGGTAACATACAGACAGACAGACAGAGTTACTTTCGAATTTATAAGAAGGTCATATGCGGCCGTCTCATCAATTCATCAGTATTTTTGTTTATTTTTGCAATGTTATTCAACTCACACCATTTACGTCACATTCGTTACTATTTTTAGTTTGACACCTATTTATTTTATTTAAGTATGTATACACACGTCACGTTGCAGTGTAAAGCTGATTTACATCCGTCACCTCACACATCAGGTCCAGTTGGAAACCAGCGTCAGGGACTAGTTGTCTGACATTTTTGCTGAACTGGGCCTTTTTGGTGCAGCCGTGAGGCACACTTTCCTGCTGGTTTCTTACATCGGACTTGAAACTTTCTATTTGATTTTTATTTGTTGCTATGTGATGTATGTATCAGGTGTAGTGTTTACCTTTTAGTCTGTGCTAAATTTAATTTGTGTGTATTTTCTTTCTTTCTTTACAATATTACTTGTAATTTTTTGTTTGTATAAGTGTCCCCACCCATATGATATACCACCTTCAACGTGCACGGAAACATTGAAAGAAAAATGTGAGCAGATTGGCAGCTTCTATAGAAAAATGTTGGAACCCCTTTTTCGCAAAATCGTCGACAGTCTATAATCATTTTGTATCACCATTTTGTTTCTTATGACTTGTTTGCACGCACAGAATACTTAGTTAACACTTTCCATCCATATTAGTACGAACTCCCTCCATTGTGTTACAAATATGTCCACAACATTAACATATTGTGTGTTGTGCATAGTTTCCATTATAAATAGACACGACATCACGACTGTGTGACGAAGCTACTGAACCCCACGTGCGTTACGTACTTTACTCGTACTTATGTAACTCATAGTTCCTCATAGCTTAAAGATATTAGCTATAAATAAAGATCATACGTTTATATACGGTAAAACATGACGCAAAGCAAAACATGTTGGGGAAAATATGCGTTACATGCACGTAAAATGGCAATCGCCATCGCCACAGCGCTAGTTTTCAGCGACAACTGGCAGCTGTGGAAAACGCAGGTTACAGAAAACC
The DNA here is from genome assembly GCA_916614155.1 of Mesoligia furuncula. Taxonomy (NCBI): domain Eukaryota; kingdom Metazoa; phylum Arthropoda; class Insecta; order Lepidoptera; family Noctuidae; genus Mesoligia; species Mesoligia furuncula. Next base: position 691,581 of record OU744814.1, read on the forward strand.
AATCAAGTTTTTGGTCCTTCGATCCAGAAAAAATAACTTTTCACCTCAAAGGACTGTATGAACCAAAACTTACCAATTTACATATTAATTCACAAACCAAATAGTAGCAGACCAGAGACTGGATTTGCGCTCGATTGATGGCAATAGGCTCGCCCCCAAATGTGGGTGTAGGTACTATGTACAGACGCCCGCACATCAAGCTACCCGAAACTGTCAAATGTTCCCAATCAACTTTGAACCTTTATACTTTAGCGATAAAGTTGAAAATCTATTAAAGAAAGAAGGATGCCCATTTTTCACCTGACAATGTATAGAAATGAAATAAATATTAAAATTCAGCTAATTTAATTGCACATTCATTACGCTAATCACAATTTTAAAAGAAGGCCAGGAAACAAATATTTATTAATTTTTCTTTATGCTAACTCTATGTCTTATTACCTTATTTTGAACGCATCTCAATTACCCTGAACGCATCCAACTACTCATTTTTTACAACGTTCCGTTTTGGACACTGCTTCTTGACTTTATTCAACTCTTTTTCTGAGTTTTATATATTATTTTAAGTTTTATGTAATCAATAACTATTTTTTATTAGTCTATGCATAATACAGATCAATTCAAAATAACATGATAATTAAATAAATTAATTATGCAGATTATAATTGAGTTCGCACGAATGAAACGGATTTTTTAGATATTTTGACAGTTCTGCGACTTCGTTGTTGTGCTTGCTTGCGTCTCGTTGTGTATTGTGCCATTTTGTGTGTGTAACTACTGAGATGGCTAGGTTTCAAGACAATATCTCTGCTCCAGCAGAATTTCTGGATGACGTAGTAGGTAGGTATATATGTACTGCGGTCAACGAAATGGGTAGGCAAGTGATCACTTTTGACAATACAATAGCAAAGTTAACTTTTTATATGTGTAAACAAACTATCGTAAAGGCAAATCCTAACCTAAAAAGTCACATTAATATTTTTTGGCCTTTGTAGACTTTAAATCGTAAAAATGACTCTATGACATTATTTTCTAATCTTACAGGTACTCTTTCTACTATACCTTATAACTATACATTAACTTTCATTATCAGGTTTTTAAATGTATGGAAAGTGGGCATTGTTCTTTGACAGATTGTAGTAGCTTGATGTGCTGGCGTCTGTACATCTCTGCATAACCCTTCGGAAAATACGAGTTATTCCGTTCTGATCCCCTGAACCCCCTCCACCTCTAAATCCCCTTACAGGCGTGATGTTACGTCATGATATTTCAATGTCATCTTTTTGACGTTCGAGGGAGACTTAGAGTACCTATATAATATATAGTAATAGACTCTAGTATATTACGTGACCAGAGTTACCTTGTAATATCAAATGGCAGCCAGCAATCAATCTGCCTAGCATTTTCCCAATTATGTTGGGGTCAGCTTCCTGTCTAACCATATGCAGTTACTGGGTAACACGATACCCCTTGGCAAGAGTTTTTGGGCTTCTGACTTCTAACAACTGTCAAAGATCTACGAATGAGCCGGATACAAATGGCTTAACGTACTTTCCGAGGCACGGAGGGTTCTCGATAATGGATGGTCACCCATCCATGAACCGACCGCGGCAAGCGTAGCTTAACCTTCGATCGACCCTTGTGGCTGTTATCATTTAGTCATCAGACCTAGTGTATTATGGGGGATTTACACTAGGTCAATTTTTACTGTGCGGTTGGTCGCTTACTAAATCGCGTCACAAGCCGAATTGCCACTCTTAGATTTACACTAGGTCGATAAAAACCGCGGATGACTAGTCCACCTTTATGCGAGCGATCGCCTTTGAGTCCTGCGACTGAGCATTTTCACGGTGGATTTTAGTCACCTGCCCCTACGACCTGTCGTCATCGTCACACGACAAAAGTGGAAACCTACTCTACTTAGGTACTTGCGATTTTAGTCCCTGCGGGCTTGCCGAATTGCCATTTAGACATTTTCGCCATGTGGCGTGACTATAGTCACCTGTGTAAAGCCCGCATTAACAAACTCTAGTAGATACATGTCATGATGAAGCTTGTCATTGCATACGTGACGAGAGTCACCTTGCTGTATCAACTGCCAGCAATCAAATCAAACCATTAACATTTAACTGCCGATTACAACAGAACGGAAACACGAGTAATTAAGTTTCGTAATATTCATTCGTCATTATTTTGATTCAGAGTCGATTTACAAGGTTTCTGTTCACACACTCATTTGGTTTTGTGAATGTGCAAAATTATTGTGTCGCTCTGTAGGTATTTTTGCCACCCAGTCGTATGGCGCCTACTTCATCGGTAATCCATTATTAAAAGCAGCCTAATATGTCTTTCTCCAGCAGGGTCATTGCCTAACATACTAACTTTCATTTTGACAGTTCAACAGCATTCATTGCGTTATTCACGTTGTTGAGCAGACAAATTTTTCGAACATATGAAGCAATGGATTAGCAATATCCTCCAAAATGTTTCGTTTTCGTTTTCGTTTCGCAATTAGGGTGGAGGTTTTTTTTTTTCGGATTGGAAATCATCAAAAAATGACTCCTCCCGCTCTGGGTGGAGCAGAAGGGAGTGAGGGAGTGTCAGACTCTTACTGACTAAAACCCACCCGTGTTCCTTCCTTAGCCCTTTATGTTCCGGGCCAGCGGTAAGCCTTTCGGACAATCCCGCTGACCCGGACAATCCCGCTGACTCGAAGGGTGGAGGTCTCATGCTACCTAGCTGTCGAATTTCATTACAATCGCTTCAGTGGTTTAAGCATGAAAAGAGGTAACAGACAAACAGAATGGATTGCAGGTCGATAGTTCGATTTCTTGGGATTAAAATGAAGTAGGTAATTTTCTTTTTGGGAAACTAAGAGGTGGATGTGTGGCTTCTCTCACAGAGAGGAGGCCTGTGTCACAGCAGTGGAAACATTATAGGCTGATTATTATACTAAGAGGTGGAGCCGTAGTCCAAGCTTGTTTAGTAGATAAATATATATACATATGGCTCGCTCGTAGCTACATAATAATACCGCATGGGTCTTCAGTCTCGAGGTCGGTTCCTAGATGCGCGACCATCCACTATATACCGAGACCACGCCATGCCTCGAAAAGCCGTTAGTCCCGGATAGCATTTTGTTGTAGATCTTTGACAGTCGTTACGGGTAATCAGAAGCCCGAAAGTCTGACAACGAGTCGAATCATGTTACCCAATAACTGGTTGTGGAAGTCAGCTGGATCCAGTTAGACTGGAAGCCCGCGTCAGGGCGGGCTTCCAGTCTACAGTAAGTAAGTGTACAGTAAGTAGTTGAGAAAAGGCGGCAGACCGATCGATACATCGATTTTGATAATTTAGGTATTTAGATATTTCTTACATATTATTATATAAAAATATATCTCACTAATATCATAATTACTCAATATTATAAAGGCGAAAGTTTGTGAGTGTGTGTGTGTGTGTGTGTGTGTGTTTATATGTTAGTTACTCCTTCACGCTCAAATGGCTGGACCAATTTTGATAAAATTTTGTACGGATTTAGCCGACACCCTGGATTAATATATAGGCTACTTTTTACCCCGATATTTCCACGGGATCGACATTTACGCGGGTGAAATCGCGGGGCGCTGCTAGTTATGTACAAAAGGGTCACCCCTTTGAAAATCAGGGATTTAAAATTACTTTCGTTTTTATCGTAATTTAAAATCAGTTATTTATTACCTACTGACATCATTGAATCAAACTTTAAATATATTGTGCCTATATTGTAAAAAAAATCATGTTTTTATGAGATTATCCATAGATAATGTAAACTGGGTCTCAAAAGTAATCTAATCGATTGATATATGAACCTATCTAATTATTATTATGATCTAGTGTACACTTGACCACTGTGATTGTATCGTGTAAACAGTGTTTAAAAAATAACAGTAATTTCTATTATTTTAAAATTAATAATACTACTATAATTTTAAAATTAAGTAATCATCTATTTAAAAAATAATGTTCTACATTCTTTTAATTATTTTGAGTGTAATAGTAGTCGGTGTTATTGCCTTTATATACGAATATTATTTACGTGAGTATTAAAATATACTTTATTTTTACCTCAGTAGGTACCTAGGTTAAAAGTATCATGTATCTAGGTATGTGTCTGAATTTGGAGTGGCGTCTCGTAAATAAAGAAACAAAAGTAACTTAATAAATTTTAAAAGATTTAATTGTAGTAGGTAGACTTTTTTTCTGAAAGAGTTCGTCCGGAGAAGTGCCTATAACTGTACCTAAGAATCCTAACATTTTTTGCCGTCAAGCAGTAAATAATAATATGAATGATGTTTATTTCTGTAAATTGATTCAAAAAGACACTACACGTCAAAAATAACTTGTTTTTAAAACTAAATGATTAGGTACACTGAACGAGAAGAAAGACCGAAACCAACTCAGAGGCCTCTTTTCAAGACCATACATAATCTTGGTCAAGCCATAATAATTATGTTGCAGTACGTGTGTTATTGTGTTCCAGTTTAAAAAATATTTGGTTTTGCTTTCTTAACTTTAACTTATTGAGCTGTATGTTTAATTTCAACTGGAGGTTAGTTAGCTTTGCCAACAGTAATTACATAGGTACATTATGTTACCTACCTACTACACGCGTACCTACTAGTAGTGTTGCGACCGCTAGACCAATGACACAGTTGAGGCTTGAGGCAGACAGTCAAATTTAATGTTTTGGTCCCTGGGGTGCTGTAAATATGAGCACAGCTAAAAATGGTTTTCGTTACATTGCTACGATATAATACTACACACATACACATCACATTTGGCTTCATTGTTTCGGTAAATTCTGATAGAAATCCCAAAATTATCGTAGCTTCTCTATACACATAATTAACCCTTCGAGCTGTTTCTGCAGGGCTGTTGCCGCTAAATAACGCAATATTTTGAGTTTTCTATATTGTCTAACTGAACAGACTGCTGTGCTGCTGGGGAGTTTGTTGCACCACTTCTGCTCCCCAGCGAAAGCACTAGGAAGTAGTGAAGGGCGGGCGTTTTGGGGGACTGTCTTTTGTAATTTTGACGTTTGAAAGTGCTGATTCTCAGCCTAGTTTAAATAAAAGACTTTTGATTTTGTCAACAGAAAAATGTCGAAGAAAAATCAAATGGCGCGAAAAACAAATGAATCCCTAAATTCGAAATGCAAATACGCGAGCCTAAATTTGAATTTGGAATTCCTAACTAAACGCCAGATATTTGAAATTAGTGGCCAATACGACAAAATGCCAATTTCATATTTATGTAGGTAAAGGACCTTTACGAAAAATTAGAACGAACAAGAAAAATCTTTCTGCGGCATTTACCTACTTAGGTACCGATTTGTTTTCAAAAGTATGCTTATCAAATAGACGCGTTTTTGGCTAAACCCTACCTATTTTGTAATTTGTATTGTTGGCAGAATGTGTAGGCTGTTTGCAAAGCAGACCTCTCTAGTTGCAAACATCTCGTTGAGCTAAGTTTTTTGGATTTTTCAATTCGGTAATTCTAAATTTATTTTGTTCAGTACTAGTCGGAGTTTGAATTCATAATTTATACATAATATGCTACTTGGTTAAAGGTAGTGTTAGATACACCTCTGTTTAGCTTGTTCGGGAATAAAAGAGATTATTTTTTTGATTATGTTTTTGTCAACCACTTGATAAACAAGTCGAAAAACTGTTTTTCTTTTCTTCCTACTAAAATTATCCTGGCCTATTTGGGGGTAAAATCAATTTTGCGAGTGTTCATTCGAAGTAATATGAATGTTAGCGCCATCTAGCGGCGAGTAGCAACACATTGAATGATTCACACTGCTGCGTTCTCTATTGATAACCGTCGTACTAAATGGTTCAGACTCTTTTGCATAGGTGGCGTTGGGTATCGTAAATAAGATTTATTATCTCTCGCCGACAATCGAATAAAAAAAAATTGACGTATATTATGTTCTATTATTAGATTGGTCACTAATTAGGATCTTCTCAATTACTAAGTAATCCTTTATTCCTGCAATGAAGTAACGTACTTGAACCTGTTGAAACCGTCCCAGCCTAGACCATGCCAGCCATCACCTACAGAGAGTATTATATTATCAGCTGTGCCTACAGTTTCCAATTATCCTGGTTTCAATTAAGTATCAATACGGGAACCAGAGTCAAGGTAATTTACCTACTCTTATACGATTTGGTCATTTGAGGCCAATGCTATCTGAAAATCCTTCATTCATTCGTGGACTGATCCCGTCCGGGCGTCCTTGTCCCTATCACCTGACTGACGTCACAAAGCCACTTCACATCTCTCCCATTTCCCGATAGACCGCGATAAGATTATCACTATCTCTTTGTATACAAAAGGTTTCAATATTTGTCCCCCTTCTACCGATAAACTACAATGGACGGCTAACTGTGATTGTTACCAACCTACTCACAATTAACACTTAGTTGTATTTGTTGCTAAGACAGTTTAAAATTAATGCAAAAGTTTCTCGAAAGTTAAAAAAATTGCAATTTTTTTAATAATTTTAAATACCTACCTACTTACTTTAAAAAAAATATTAAAACCGCTGCTGGCTTTTTGATCAAGTTTAAAACTCTGGCCAAATATTTTTGAAACTTTCAAAACACTTGTGGTATTGTAATGTAACGTGTGTTAAAAAATCCTAAAGAAATGAATTCGACAATAATAGTGATAGCTTTTCCTGGTATATTCGCTTTTCTAGTGCTATCATTCGTGTGCCTAAGATATTGGATGATGTACTGCAGTGAGTATAACCTACTTTTATCCTATTAATAGAATGTGTTATGATCCTTCAGATTAGAATTGATGTAAAAATCCTCTTAAGTCATACAGAATTATGTTAAGTGGCATTCTATTAATTATAATTGCATCACTTTTAAATAAGTATCAGATACTTACTTTTAAAATAAAAGCAATTCGATTTCAGGCAGTGATTTCATTGGCTGCACTTGTTATTCTGTCAACCAATCGCAGAGGTGCCGTTAGGCTCTTTGTACACACGTATTTGTTGCCGTTGCCGGTTTATTTGCTATTTTATTTGGCACGGTGGTCAGTATGGATCACTATGGAAGCGTTGACAAACACGTTTTTTCTACGGCACGGTTTATACGCCGTGTGTATGCACGGTTCGCCAGTGTTGTATATGGATCTCTATAGAAGCTTGTTGACATACACATTTTTTTACTCCGTGACTTATACGCCGTGACGTAAAGAAACCGTGCCGTGTACGAATGGCTTTAATTTGACAGTGTAATAACTCATTTTGGTGTTGTCACATTGTGGGGATGATGGTGAATGGTTCCATTGTAGGGTGTTAACGGAGACCCTTTAATGTGATGGAGATATAATATTAAAAGTTATGTTTAAAGGTTTGAATCATGGTAAAAGATATTGCTAGGCAAAGTCATTCCTACTGTTAGAGTGTTTCGCAAATTATAATTTTTTTGTTTCATCGTGTTTAGATATCGATACTCATCCCGTCTGCGGAGTTTCGCTAGCTAATATATTTTGACCCTGCACTTACATATTATTATGAGTTATCAGTCTGTCTGGGGGGCATCCCACACGCAAGTCGTCACGTACCGACACTCAAGCATGTTTGTCCTGTCAGGATGACGTTCATTTACTTTTATAGGTACTTACAATATTAGGTTACCTACTTAAACTAGGTACTCTACTAAGTAACCAAATACGTCATTTATTCGATTCACTTCTTTCATAACTACCTTGTCTAGCTTCTGCCCGCGACTTCGTCCACGTGAAGTTTCTGGTCCCCTGACCCACGCGCTATTATTTCGTTTTCGCTTAGCGTTATTTCTGTTTTTTTTTCTTTTTTTCTCGGTTTCTAATGGTCCTAGCGTGATGTTTAATAACCATATAAGCGTTCCTCAAGAATTGGGCTATCTAACGCAAAAATATATTTTTAAATCCGACTTGTAGTTTCAGAGATTAGCGCGTTCAAACAAACAAACTCTTTAGTTTTATTACACTTCGTAATTACTCATTATACGAGTATTGCGTTTGTTTAATTTGAGTCAATGGTTATTTCAGTAATACTTGGGAAGAGAATTGACTACCTCATTGGTTTAGTCGCAAGCGCTACTGCTGGTTGAGGTCCTGGGTTCGATTCCTAGGTAGAGTAAAGTGTTTATTAGGTTTTTCGATCTAGAATTTCTCTGTAGCACCTCGGAGTTTGTATTGTGCCCGGTGGATGGTAATAGGCACTATTAGACAATACTTTGCGAAATGTGGCTGTGGGGATCCTGCCGTTTTGCCAAAAAGATTTTGCCAAAATTTCACTACCCAAACAAATTTTGGCAACCTTTCTTTGTACCAATGCAATGTTTGGAATGATTTTAGTACGCAAATTTTCATTTGGTCAAATTTTTACTTGGCAGAATATTATTAAGGATAATGTCATTCAGACATTTGGTCTTTAATCAAATGATTTATTACAGCAAACAATCTTTAGACAATAAACGTTTCGTCAAATGATTTGTTATGACAAAAAATATAAAGGCAAAAATATGATTTTTTGGGAATCATATAATAAAAGAATGCAATTTTATTTTAAAATAATCATAGTAGTTAATACAAAATATTTGTAACTTATAATTTTAAATTTCGGAGAATTCAGACTTGTGTTGCAGAATTCGATAAATTCTGACGTCTTTATCCATTTTTTTTTTGCCGGCGGGCCAGAAACAATCAGATCACATAGAAAAAAATATGGAAAAAAGAGATTATTTTAAGCAGGCTATCGAGAACCGAACTAGTTAGACGAGGTTAATTATTAAAAAAAAAATGCTTAGGTTAGGTTAGGTTAAAACTGTGACCTCCTACGCACGAGCCGAGCGAGCGAAGCGAGCGGTGCCGCGGCAGCGGCCGGCGAGTGCCAGAAACGACTAGATTATATAGAAAAAAACATAAGGAAAATAGAGATTATTTTTAGCAGGCTATCGAGAACCGAATTAGTTAGACGAAGTTAATTATTTTAAAAAAATGCTTAGGTTAGGTTAAAACCGTGACCTCCTACGCCAGAAACGACTAGAGTATATATAAAAAAATATGGAAAAAAAACATGCTACCCGAAACTGAACTAGTCAGAGACGATTAATTATTTTTTAAAAATGCTACTAACTAAAAAAAATACTACCAGAATAGTTAATATTAATATTTATTATCTATATTAATATTATTATAGTTTAAATTTGTATTATATATATTATATAGTTTAAATTTGTCCCAAGTGGAAAAAACACCCTTGTAATAAAACGTCTTCAAAGTTAGATCTCATGCTTGAAATGGCTGCCTTAAAACTGCGAAAACTGACGATACTAAATATTTGGCAAATGTTATTTTGCTTAAAATGAGTTATTCCAACTGAAATATTTGGCTAAATAAAAATTGGTAAAAGTACTAGTTGGCAAACAAGTTATTGTTTAAACGTTCACTTGGGTTACAATTATTTGTGAAGAGATTTCTTGGCAAGTAATAATTTGGCAAATGAAATTAGGTAGGTATGCGGAAAATTATTTGGGAAGTGATAATTTGGCAATTTCTTTTTGGTAAAACAAGGGAGACCCGTTAAAAGTTTGTTCTTTCTTTACTGAGGATCAACAAGTCATCACACACTCTAAAGTAGGTACGTTACTTACTTATTTTATCAAATAAACGCCAGATCTATAATGAACGAGACACACAATCAATTACATTTGCAACCAAGTCATTCATCGCTCCTGACATAATAACTGTATGAAGCCATACAGAGGGCACTAAATGACCAGTACAATATGAACTGCGGGAAAAATGGTACTAAATTGGAATGTAGTGCATTTGACAGATCTTTGACAGTTTGTCGTAGTAAGTGGCGCCATTATGACAGCTCAGTTTAAACTGGGTGGTCGGTACAATGATACATCGTTCGGTGGCTTGGCTGACATGCAGGTCAATTGGATAATTTCTTTCCTGCCTTCTTTGTAGCTCGATACAGTGTAACTTTATTATAGTGGGTAGATTCGTAGGTAGGTCTGCATCCTTCATTATCTATTATAAATAGGTACTTGAAAGTATCTCATGTCTGTGGAGGGGCTTATGACTAAGTAAGTAATAACAGTCGCGCGGGTCGATCGATCAGGTTAAGCTACGCTTGCCGCGGTCAGTCCGTGGATGGGTGACCATCTTTACATACCGAAACTCCTCCGTGCCTCGGAAAGCACGTAAAGCCGTTGGTCGTTGCTGGCATTTGTGGATCTTTGACAGTCGTTACGGGTAGCCAGAAGTCTGACAACCAATCTTACCAAGGGGGAGTCTTACTCAGTAAGTGGGCTGTGGAAGTCAGATAGGCAGTCGCTCCATGTAAAATACTGGTATTCAGCTGCATCAGGTTAGAAGCCGACCCCAACATAGTTGGGAAAATGCAGGCAGATGATGATCCACACGCCATTATACATTCCTTAATTCGAACAAAAATAATCCTATTATCCTCTAATATGATAATTATTATTATGATGCTAAGAATGACTCCTTAGCCATCAATTGTTGTTGTTACCTCAGAAATAACTCTAAGCCCTCGGTCACAGCTGCCATACGAATGTGTCATGTCTTATTATTTGGGCTGTGAAGGTCAGGTGGCAGGTGTTCCGATTAATATTGATCAGACGCATTAAGACTGACTCCAAAATAAGAAAAGGCAAAGGAACTTTGCACCTGAAACCTGCTACAACAAAAAAAAAAAAAATGTATACTAGCTTCTGCCCGCGACTTTGTCCGCGTTGAATTTTTGGTTCTCCTGACCCAACCCTTGCATCGCATCGCCTGCTTGCGCTATTACTTCGTGTTCGCTCAGCGTTCTTTTTGACTATTTTTGTTCTTGGTCGGCTTCTAAGCGCGATGGCCTACAGCCATCCTCAAGAATTGGGCTATAAAATGCAAAAATATTTTATCCATATAGTTCCAGAGATTAGCGCGTTCAAACGAACAAACTCTTCAGCTTTATTATTCATCATCATCATCGTTTCAGCCGAAAGACGTCCACTGCTGGACATAGGCCTCCCCCAAAGGGGGGGTTTGCCATAATCGCCACGCTTGGCATGGCGATTATGGCAAACCCCAGGCAGGCAGGTATGACAGGCTTGGCAGGCGGGTTGGCGATCGCAGCATGGTATGGTGGTGGAATGCATAGAGAACGCTGCTGCCCATTCTCCGGTACGATCCTCTGTCGCCTTTTACGACACCCACGGGAAGTATGGGGTGGTGCTATTCTTTAAGTCCGGCACCACACAGACTTTATTATTAGTACAGATATAATCCTCCCGAAGGACTTCATTTATCACTCAAAAAATCATTTATCATTTAACGGACAGGTGCGCATTAGATATCATAGTGCACAAGTGTGTGCGCACGCACAGGTCAGTGCAATCTCTGTTCCTTTATTCAAATCCTGGTAGAGAGAGATCAGTCTCAGAGCCAATGCATTTACGTGCTTTCCGAAGCACAACGCTATAACAAAACACTTCTCGTGTCATGAGAGCCACTAAAACAGTACGTTATGAAGAAGGAGAACAGCATCTTCAACATACCTATTACTTTCACTTGGCGGTAAACAACCTGGGCCCGTGTAGTCATTTGCAGGACTGTTACATTCATCGCACATGGTTTAAAACCATTGTCATTTCACCAGCTTTCTGTCAGTTATTGAATACCTACATTTCCAAGCTTGCAACAAGCTTTATTTCGTCTCAACCTAAGCAGTATATGAACTTTTAGGGCTCTTACACACCACGTTTTTTTCAGTCGCCGTCGACGCCTTTACGTTGTTGAGCAGACAAATTTTTCGAACATATTATTATAAAGCAATGGATTTGCAATCAATATCCTTCAAAATGGTTCAGATTGAGGCTGATAGTGGTGCTACACGCACTCCGGTTGCAGTACCTACGTATTACGCACCTGACCTTTCTGAACAACATCACCAAGAAGGTGACTCCTTCTAGGTCGTTCACCTTCACATCTGCCTTGTAAACAGCAGTAACAGTATCAGTAGCAGTAAAAGTGATGGATAATATAAAACTTATTGTCATAAACAAATCGTTTTCAACCATACAAGTCGTGGTGTAGATAAGTTTTATATTTCTAACGCGACACTAAAGTGCAACCGTAGTTCTTATCGCAGGGAGTCAAATTCTAGGAGTGTAGTGTTCCAATGTGTAGTAACATGTCGACTGTCGACACGGAATCATTGGTCGAGACGAAAGTTGACGAATGGGACGTCCGGCAAAGTTCACGCTTAATGTAGGTACATTTTTGTCTTTAAAATCTTTGTAATATTTTAATACTAGCTGACCCGACAGACGTCCTGTTTTTGATTCGAAAGACACGTGGCGCCATCTATAATCATAATAACGTTATTGTTGTTTTCCTCGGGAACACCAATTTTTTCGGGATGAAAGGCACCACCCTATGTCCGTTTCTGTACACCTGACAACGTATATGCAAAATTTCATGATGATCGTTTCGGTGGTTAAGGCGTGAAAAGGTAACAAACAAACTTACTTTCGCATTTAGATATAACTAGTTTCTCCCGCGTAAATGTCGGTCCCGTGGGAATATCGGGATAAAAAGTAGCCTATATGTTTATCCAGGGTGTCAGCTACCTTCATACAAAATGTTGTCAAAATTGGTCCAGCCGTTTGAGCGTGAAGAAGTAACAAACATATAAACACACCCCCACACATAACACACACACACACACACACACACACACCCCCACACACTCACAAACTTTCGCCTTTATAATATTAGTGTGATATAATATTAGTTTGGATTAATGTTCACATAAAACTGGTATGTTATAAATGGTTTATTGGGTCTTTCTCGGTCCGATTTATTTAATTTTATATCGAGAGACGTTGATATTGTTTATGTTTAAATAGGTCACATTGTTATAATCGAGGATTCCCCAACAACAGTATTCGCTGATAATGTACCAGTACCAGATTATCAGCTAGTCACAGAACGAACTATGGTTATTAGTCTAATAATCGTCCTCTAGAAAGTGCCTCAGTGTCCTTTAGATTATGTGTTCTTTTAAAATTTAATATTGCAGTATAACTGCTTGTAGAAATACAAAAATATCAAAATAATTAACATCCATAGAATCACGCCTTCTTTTCATGGAGGCAGAAACTACAGAACGCCACTTGCTACGATCCTTACAAAAAACAATAAACAGAAAAAAATACTGCTATTAACACTTTCTAAAATACATAATATATATTATTTAATATAATATACAAGATATTAAAATAATATACACTGCTAGTATATGTAAGTACTGTAAAACATCTATCTATCTTCTTCTATTTATTTAGAAGAAAGTCGGTTAGTTACACCATTTTTATAACTCAAGAATCACGGGACCGATTTTTATGAGCTTTGATTTGTTGGAATTGTCTCCGTCCCGTATTCGTGTTTTAATAGTTATTCTGCTATTGCAGAATAACTATTAAAACATGGGGAAAATTCACCAAAAAAAAAGCGGTCGCTAGCACATAGTGTCGAAGCGATATGGGGGCAACATGTCCTGAGGTGCTTATGAGGAGTGGAGAGGTATTCCACGGCTATCAGGACGATCCCAGAAGTACGGTCAAGACTGAAATACTTTCTTCCCCCGAGCACGTTTGCTCTTACGAATCTCCACTCAAACCGGCCAATAAAGGCAAGAAAGAGGTGGAAGCTCAGCTCCTCGTCAGCGTTCTCTCTCCAGCCGGCCAATAAAGGCAAGCCAGAGATGACGAACATGGTGTCGCTCGGGAGATAGGGTCCGTGGAGTTTCTACTGTCCAACAGCTCGCCACATGCTGCCCTGCGGGTTTACGTATCTCTCTTGGTTTGGCTCCTCACCCTAGACTTCTTTCGGGAAAATAATCTTTACCTGCAGAGACACGGCGGTGCGGTTATTATTATATAGATAAATGATAAATTACTCGAACAAATGGCAGTACTTACCTGTGAGTACCTATTGATATCATAATTACTGATAAGTATTAAAATACTCTAAAGGAGCATTTTATCATTACAAAAGCCGAGACCAATCGTTAATAGTGGCAAAGTAGCTTTGTACATAGTCAACTGTTTGAGGTATGGAAGAAATTGCTCTAATAATGGCTGTTTTGACATTACCGGCAGTAGCATTATTGTTACTTTTTGTTCTGCTAATGTATTGTATTACTTTCGTCGTCTGGCTCCGTGAGTATCTTTTCATTTTTCTTGTTATGAATTAATTTGATGGCATTTCTAATGTCCAATGCTGGTTTTGTTTACAAATAAACCTAAACGTTGACTGTCAATGTATGTCTCACATTAGATTAACAGTCAGATAATCTGAATGATAATTTAATGTGAAATGCTGGTAATATTTTTAATGATGATTTTATCAGGTCTTATTTTGTTAATAAATCACCTTACCGGATGAACGGATTTGGACGACATTTTGCATAGGTACTGGAATAAGACATAAGGATCATTTTTATCCCGGTAGTATTAGTCGAAATTTAAACGTTTTTTTTAGATGTTTTCTGATCTCGTCGCAGGTGAAACTACGGACAAAAGTTTTGATTGACTTTATTTTGCTATAATACTTGTTTTTCTTATAAAAATATAGCTGAGACAAAAAAAAAAAACGTTAGATGAACTTTGTGAAAGATGACAATATGGCTAGAAAGGGAGTAACTACCGAGATGTCGACTAATAGAGAAGTATGGAAGAAGAAGAGCATGTTGCGCCGACTTCAGATAATTGGGATAAGGGCAGCAGCATGACGAAGATATGTGTAAACTGTCAATGTGTGTGTGTGTGTGTGATGTTTGGGCCTGCGTCGCCTGAAATAAAAAAAAAATCACGTCATTCAAGTTTTATCTGTCATCGCCATTGTCTTCCAAGAATTTCAGTATCTTGTTATAATCCGATCATAATACCTAATTACTTATTATTTTTTTGTTATTGCTTGCAACATTCAACAGTAACACTATTCCATTTTCTCAAGGAGAATAACAGAACAATTAGCTAGGAATTGCAAATTGATAGTTCTCCTTGTGAGGAACACAACACATTTTTAAGCACATTAACTTGTATTTTCCGACACAGTCACAGTGGAAAACCGCATAGGTAGGTAGTCAGTCCCTATTACGACTTGTCAGTTTATTCCCGCCTTCTGCGGCGCGCAACCGTTCACAAAAAAAAAACAATGAAAATACGAGACATTATTTCATTATCAACTACTTTTTAAACATAATAAACTGATGTGAAGTCCCCGCTTTCGCGATGCGGGTGATAATGATAAGATTACAGTCGTTGTTTTTCGAACAGTGTTGATCGGTATACAGAGTAAACACGATGGATTTGTTAGGAACTATTTTTATTGGTATACTGATCGTTATGTTCATCTATTTGTTTTGGCTGTGGTTCTGTTTTGGGAATTGTGTTAAGAGACGTAAGTTTTTTTTTATTATATTGTAGGTACTTTGTTCATAATTTGTTATTATTTGTTTCCATTGATAACATTTAGCATACTTAATCAGTCCTTAATGTTACCACTGCTGAGACCAAAGAGATTTAATGTCTTTGGCTGAGACACAAGTCTCCTCTCTTTGAGAGGGAGTGGGCTGTAATCTACCACGCGGGCCCAGAGCAGGATGGTAGAATGTCACATGCCTTCGAATTTTGGGTTTGAGGACATGCATGTTTTCCTTCACCGTTTTGAGACGCCAGCACAGCAAGCTACCCGAAACTGTCAAATTTTTCCAATGAACTTTGAACCTAATGCTTTAGCGATAATGTTGAAAATCTATTAAAGAAATTTGACAGATTGATGTGCTGGCGTCTATACACAAAGTAAAGCACCTGCCTGGGTTCGAAGCCACCACCTACAACTCGTAAGTCGCAGCCACTGGGCCACCAGTCCACCACTGCTTTGATAGGTAATATTTACTCATTCCATTTCGGTTTGAGAACGGATAAGATACCGAAATACTGCCTATACTCGTGACAATCTAAGAAGTCGGATTTGACAGCTATAAAAATACTTTGTGTAGTGGTGGGGAAAAAAATCAAACTCAAACTCTTTATTGCATTCATGTGTACAATGGTAGCTTAAAACCCGATTTTCGATATACCTAATTATATCGATTTATCATATACAGTTTGTAGTTGCCAACGTAACTAGATTGCTTAAAACTGATGTCGAGGCATATCGTTTTGAGAGTAGGTACGGTTTCATGATCTCAGTCAATCCGTGTTATTCAAGACTTTCCAAGATTTCTATGTAATTTAGTAGGTAAGCGTAATTATTTTATGAAGGGCTTTTTCAACAATTAGTAGCCTTAAAATAAAAATTTCTCCTCATTATTATTTAGTCGCCATTCTAAACTTATAAGCAGAACTTTTTTATGATCGAACGATGTTTGAAATTGTCATCATCGTCATTATTTTATTGCGTACTTTTTGCGCGTTAAGTTACAAATGCTAGGTAATCTTATAACAGCATTTTTTTTCCATTTATTTCAGGCATCGTAGCCCATATAAACACATACAATAACATATTAATATAACTTAAAAATGCTATAAATACATACACATACACACACAAATTTACACTAAAAAGTAACAACTAAAAAGTAACAACTAAAAACTAACGCACACGAACTGTCTGCGTCGTGTTTCGCTGACTGGTGTCATGTAGCCGGCCACGAAACGGGCGGTACACAACACCCTTCGGCCAGAACTCTTCCTTGAGGAACTTCTCGAGATGATGTGTCGGAACACGCACGCGACTCCAACTTCTCGACCCTCAAAGTCCAGTACGCATGTACTCCACAATCTACTCAACCTTCGTGGAGTGGTGCAGTCTGGACACGTACAGCTGCGTCGTCGGGATTGCTGGACGCAGCAGCATGTTGGATCCTGCCTGCGTGGTGCCGCACTGGTTCCGACAAAAAGGCTTCTTTTTCTTCTTCTTCTCCACCTTGACGAAACCATCCTTGTCGCACGTGTCCTTCTCTGGACCTTGCCTTTTCAAAATCTTGTTTGGTTTGGACCGGCTCCGTTGACACCCTTTTGGTTTTTCCGCCATTTTTACCTGCGAGTTTTGCGACTCAGCAGGCTTGTTAGCGGCTACTATTGCTGCGTAGACTCGTTTGGGGGTCGACGAACCTACACACATCGTGGTCTCCACCTGTGTCGTGGCAGGGACGGCCACGGCACGCGTTGCAACGCTTGCGTTCTTGGTGACGCATTCGAGCTCGCCGACTCGAAAATGCAGATGGAATGGTTTTGTGCCCCGCGACACGTGTTCACATTTGCGGCGTCGGTAGGTAACCTACTTGCAGAAATTGCGTTGCGCAAGAGCACTACTTCTGCCTGTAGATCACTTATGGTGTTGTTGGACACATCTAGCTTATGCAGCAGCTCGGCCTGGCTTTGCTTCAGGAATGTAATGTCCTTCAGTAGCCTGGTGACGTCAACGTGATCGAACGTGACGGGAGGCAGCTTGTGCAGATCCTTCGCCATGAATTCAGGCACGTCGTCCGGGTCGGTCTCCTTCATCAGCGTTATGATGTCCTGGAGACTCTTCTCTGTACCGTACCTTCGACGAGACGGCATCTCATCATTACCTATTGATATTCCAAGGGGTATCGTATTACCCAGTAACTGGGTTAAATAGTGGTATTCAGCTGCTTCCGGTTTGACCGGAAGCCGACTCCAAGGGAAGCGGCTAGACAGATGATGATGACCTATTGATCTAAAATTTGATACTAGCCCTAATGAAACACTAAACCCGATACTAGCCCTAATGAAACCTAAACTGAGTCTTGTTCTAGGGGTAAAGATCCCTAGAACTAGACTCAGTGTTGCTCAAGTGTGCACTAGGCATTAAATAGTATCCGTCAGGTGTAAACACTGTCCTCCCATACCTATCAACACGATTTGAAAACATTGTAAAAGCCCATTTTTTTAACAGGTTTTCTTCATAGGAAACGACTGACTAACTTCTGACGTTGCATAAGTGCCCATGTAGGTTTATGTGAAATGTTTTCCTTCACCATTTTGGAGCAGTGGTGTTGAAATAGGTAAAGTAAAACGCCTGCCTGGGTTCAAACCCACAATCCACAACTCGTAACTCGTGACCGTTACCACTGGGCCACCTCCGCTCTCTAGATAAGATACACATTAATGTAATCTGTTTTCACTTTAGTACAAATGAACGCTTACAATCTACTACAAAAAGCATAGGTTCAAAGTTGATTGGGAAAATTTGACAGTTTCGGATAGCTTGATGTGCATATTGCCCTAATGTATTTTTTATTATCTATTGTATATACCTACTACCTCATTATTGTCATTCTCTCGCCCTTATCCCAATTTATTTGGGGTCGGCGCAACATATCTTTTTCTTCCATACTTCTCTATTAGTCGTCATCTCAGTAGTCACCCCCTTTCTAGCTATATCATCTTTCACATAGTCCATCCATCGTTTCTTTGGTCTTCCTCTTCTGTTACAGCCATCCACATTATTACCCAAAACTTTCCTCACGATATTTTCATCAATCCTCAAGCAAAATTATTTTGCGATTTGATAGCCCAATTCTCGATGAACGCTATAGCATAGTCTGGCTATAGTCTAACTTACTTAACATCACGCTATGACCCTTAGGAGCCAAGCAAAAACAAAAAGTCAGACAGGCCGCTGAGCGAGAACGAAGTAATAGCGCGGGCAGGTGAAGCTAGTGTAATTATATTTATATAATAGGAGTTTAATATTAAGCCAAAGCTGATCCACTGCTGGGCAAAGGTCTATACGAAGTTCTTCAAAATAGGTACTCTTTTTCACACGTTTTAAGTAGGAAAAATCTATTAATTACATTTGAACATGGCGTGATCCGATGGATGCTTGCATAAAGACAATACCTATAGATTTTTCGTTCCCCTTTTTATCGGTACAGGTCGAGCGTTGACCGCCACGTAGCATCCGCAATTTACGAATGACGTCAATGAAACGTTATAATTATACCTATAACAGTAAGTTGGTGTGTTTTCCTAGCGAGAGAATTTTCCCTGACATCCCGATGACATCGTTCTCATGAAAGCAGTCACTGCAACCGTTGTATGGCGCCTACCTACCGCTCGTCTAAGAAACCGTACATTTACTGATAGGCACCCTAATTGCGTAACACACACTATCAATCACAACCTGAATCAGTTTGAAGGATATTGCTAATCCATTGCTTCATATGTTGGAAAAATTTGTCTGCTCAACTACGTAAATAACGCAATGAATGTTATTGAACTGTCAAAATTAAAGCCACTTCTTCTTCTTCTTTTCTTCTTAGTGTGTTACGTAGCAGCCCGGAGTCTGGATTCGTGCCCGGTCGATGGTAATAGGCTCTTACATGGAACTTAGAAAACATAACTAGCAAAAAGTGGGTATACTTAGGTAAGCCCCTCCTTAACTCTTCGCGAAAACTAGGCATGATGTTAAGTGTTCACAAGCCGCGGTCAAAGGTTAGTCTACTACAAGATCAATAAAACAATGAATCTGACGAGAAAGGTCAACATAAGACTGACGGCACTGACTGATAATGCAAATCAATGACAATGACAAAAGGTGATAATGATATTCATACATACACCGATGATTACGCATTCATCTCGGACAATGGGAGACAATATCACCATCGTCTAAGCGTTTTCTAACCACTAACTATTGCAATTGCTATTCATGACATTCTTCAATCGACGATCATATCATTTGGTATAAGGTCTACCAGAATATCGTGACATAAAAAAAATGCGATTTTCATACATAATTATGGCAATGTCAATCCATATGAAAATCAGTATTTTTTTTTATGCCATGAGATTCTGGTAGACCTATAGTTATTTATCTTTTTAACGCCCGACGCAAAAACGACGGGGTGTAATAAGTTTGACGTGTCTATGGGGGTGTGTGTGTGTCTATACGTCCGTACCTCCCGAACGGATGAACCGATTTTGATTTAGTTTTTTTTTGTTTGAAAGGTGAATTAGTCGGGAGTGTTCTTAGCTATGTTTAATGAAAATCGGTCCAAGATGGCCGCCGCCACAAAATGACGGATTACATATTTTTTCACAGGTCCTTCAATATAGGTATCAAATGCAAGGGCTTGACAAGTAGAATAATGTACACTTTTCAATAGAAAAGGACTGAGGAATATTAACTAACGAAATGAAAACTAAAAACTTAAAAATAATTTTTTTGCCTGATCAATGGCCTAGATTGATGAGGAAAGTCGAGTGATGACTGGTACCTACGACCACTGAGTTTGACCATTTTTACGAATGGAATTATCCTACTTAACAAACGTATTTCTACATCAGATAAGTAGTGTCGCAGTCCCATTATATGTATAAACTAGATCTGAAATACCTACCTAAGATAACTAATAACTATGAAATACTTGTACGAAACTTGAATAACTAAAGGAAGAACTAGAAAAGGGATATAATAAAACAAAAAAATCTGTTTAGTCTTAAAAATCATTCTTCAACTATAAATTAATAATTATTTTTTGACGATTAAAAAACCTGATTAAACACCAAATAAAATAAAACGGAAGAAAATAAAAGAAACGAAATACAAGCTACAAACAAGCCCATTTTAAATTAAATAAAAGTTGGAAGCAGGCGGGACCCATTTGAATTTGAAAATATATTAAAAATGGTATGGGTCCCGCCTGCTTCCAACTTTTATTTAATTTAAAATGGGCTTGTTTGTAGCTTTTCAGTTTCGCAGTCGGGTTTTTTTTATTTTATAAATTACTTTTTTATTTCCAACTTTTTAGTTTACAAATGTGAAAGATTTCGCAAACGATTTAGTTCTTGGTACGTGTTTTTTATGATTTGTCACTTCGAATTACTTTTAACCATATAAGTTATATATATTTTTGTAATCGCCTTTTAAAACCCTTTATTTTGATACCCCACTCGATAGGTTTCGAGAAAAACCTTTTTTTTTAAACATAATATTGCGCCAAAAATCGGCCATTTAATTTTTTTTCAATTTTGATATACCCAGTGTCACTCTCACAATTAAGACGAATCTAACGGCACCTCTCAAGCTGAAATCGATCAAGCCGTTTAGGCTACAGAGCGTGCCAAAGAAATATACATACATACATACATACATACACTCGAAAAACATAACCCTCCTTCTGACGCAGTCGGGTAAAAATTAAATAAACAATTTAAAAAACCCCCGACACAAAACAATAATAAAATTAAATGTAAAGGGGGACCTCTTAGAATAGAAGGTGTTCCACAAAACGATCCCCCCTACTTCCATATGAATTTATCTGTTTTAGTCTCGTTACATAAAGTCGGGGGTTTTTAAATTATTTTTTCCTTTTCCAATTACATTTAATTTTATTATTGTTTTGTGTCGGGGGTTTTTTATATATTTTTTTTTTTTTTTATAAATGCGTTTGGGGTGAGAGGACGTGTGTGCAACCATTTATCTCCAAAACTTCTAGTCCGATTTTTGATATATTCTTTTATATTTTGTGAATGTGAAAACTTTGTAGGCCTTGTAGATCTGTAGACATTTTTTTTAGTTTGTTAAGTACCTGTTGACAGGCCTACACTATTCTCCCATACCTATTAACACAGCAATTTGAAAACATTTCACAAGCCAATTATTTTTAAAAGAGTACCTAACCGTGGAGTTTCTTGCCGGCTCTTCTCGATAGGAAACGATAAAACGACCAATTGGAGCCGTGCACCTAGCTACGGGCGTTACATTAGTGCCCATGTAGGTTTCGTCGTTTCAGCCGATAGACGTCCACTGCTGGACATAGGCCTCCCCCAATTTTGGGAGGGTTTGCCATAATCGCCACGCTTGGCAGGCGGGTTGGCGATCGCAGTATGGTATGGTGGTGGAATACATAGAGAACGCTGCTGCCCATTCTCCGGTACGATCCTTAGTCGCCTTTTACGACACCCACGGGAAGTAAGGGGTGGTGGTATTCTTTAAGTCCGGCACCACACAGACTAATCTAACGGTAATCCATGTAGGTTTATGTGAAATAAAATATTTTGATTTTGATTTCTTCAGCCAGTGGCTCCAGACTCCGGGCTGCTACTACTGAGAAATTATTTATTGAAAACCGGCCAAGTGCGTGTCGCGCCACGCACAGTGTAGGGTTCCGTTTAAAATTTCGTAAATAGAGCATTAAACCGAAAAATAATTTTAGAAACCCCCAAGAAACCCTCATTTTAGAAGACCTATTCAACGATACCCCACACGATGGGGTAGACGACGAAAAAATATTCATCCTTACTTTACATGTAGGGGATCGAGCTACCCTAAAAAAAATATTTTCCAAAATTTTTTTTACCACTGTCGGCGTAATTGATACACACACTCCTACAAAATTACAGCTTTCTAGTACTAACGGTCTCTTAGCAAAAGCTCGGACAATAACTGGTCAAAAAAATGTTAATGAAAGTGCTTCTATACAATTAATAATTATGAGATTTTTACGTGTTCTTAAGTTTCAAATATGGCAAGACTAGAAGTGGAGAAAAATTTAAAAATTATAAATGTGACGTGATTTACATTTAAATATTAAATAAATTATCTTGTCGGTATCATAAGACGGCTAAAAGTTTTGATAACAGTATCAATATCATGGGTACTTCGGACTAGGTACCTACAGCCTACATACCTACTAATGGAGCTGTCAATACGTTTGTCATTATAGGTAATAGGTACTACGGGCTGATGTCCGCAACTCCAGGTCAATGCGCGTATTTTGCGTATATAGGTTTATTAATTTTTTTAAGACAAATGTATATATATATACGTTTGTCATTTTAAAGGATGTTCAGATAAGCATTGTTAATACTTAAAAATGTTGGATTTCTAAACTCCTTTAATAGGGAACCCATCTACCTAGCCTTTTCCCAACTATATTTGGGACGTGTGTTAGCGAAGTAATTGAGTAACACACTAACACTAGGAATTGTTTTGATTTTGACAGTACAACATTCATTGCGTTATTTTTCGTTGCTGAGTAGACTATTATGTAAATTTTCCATAATCTATAATATAAAAAAGGCAAAACACGAACCGGTAATTAGCGCCGTTATCAATAGATAGTTTATCGTATTCCTATCGTGTAGGTCCCTCAATGTGCTGACGGTG
Source organism: Mesoligia furuncula (assembly GCA_916614155.1). Lineage (NCBI taxonomy): Eukaryota > Metazoa > Arthropoda > Insecta > Lepidoptera > Noctuidae > Mesoligia > Mesoligia furuncula. Next base: position 714,864 of record OU744814.1, read on the forward strand.
AAGCGGGCGTATCATTTAGTTCAATATTGCTATAAAAGTTGGTTCGTATCAAATTTGGCAAAATGTCGGTGGATTTAACTGCAGCTTTGGTCTTTATGGTCATTAATATAGCTTTGTTTTGGGTTATTTACGCGGTTTTGGTGAGATTTTGTGGTAAGTCATTAATTTATTTATTCCTCTTCTTACTGCCCAGAGTATAAATGTCGCCACCTGTGCAGAGTTTTTTAATCGAACACCGGAAATCGTTTTAGTTTAGGCAAAAAAACTAAATTGTAATTTAACATGCACAACTTCATAGGATAAACTGAAGTAATTATGAAGAAAACTTTCTAATGTTAAACGAAAGCAAAACTACAAATATTTTTCAGCCAGGAAATACATTAGTCATTTTTTCAAGTTTCCACCATTGCCGCTAGATAGCGCTGTACTAGTTCAAAATTCAAATCAACGCCATCTATGTTTTGTTTTCGCGACTAAAATGATCTAAAAGCTACTAAAATAATACGTGTCGTGTAGTGACACGACATGTGACGTTTCATAGTAATATGCGAGTGCGCATATTACCTACTACACACACACACACACATCACACACACACACGTCACATCACATACGTCACATTTTTTGGTATTTTATTAGTGTGTGATGATAATTGATATAATTTGCCTTTTCTTTATCTATTTATTACAAAACAATGTCTTTTTAAAGAAAAATACGTACCTATTCAACTATTGATGTGTCGAAATCATATCAGCACAATTATATTTAATAATCCTGAGAATTGAATCCCAATTATTATGCTTAGTTACCCGTCCAGAGAATTGAACTCATACAAGCATACAGACCTGTTAGTCGATATGCGTTTAGAATCCTTTGTTAAACTCCTGGGAATTGAGTCCCCACGAAGTGATTAGACACTGACCTCTTTTTAGTTCAACTGAAGATAAAAATAAAATAAGGCAGTCTAATCAGCCACTGTGATGAATCGCCTAGATATTAATTAATTAATGGATAAGATTTCGCATAATATCAAGTATTAAAAAAAAAAAACTAATCCGTGTTCTGTTATTCGGTAAAGTTGTCAGTGCGTGCTTATTGTATTAAATTTTAATCTATTTGTGCTACAATTAATATTAGACATGGCGTATTTATTTGTAGCAATGATAATAGTGATCTTGATATTGATGGTAGTTTCTGTGTGCAGACATCATTTTTGTAAGTTTTTAGTACCATCTTTATCAAACTGTTTTTTTTATCCTGATAGAAAGAGTTTTCCTTTCAAATTAAAGCTATTCTAATGATAAATGATAAATGATTTATTTTCTGCAAGTAGGTTTTTACAAACACTTTTACACGTCATCATATTTTTTAAACTAGATGTGGTCGGCGTTTCCTATCTGACTACTCTGAGAAGAAAGGCCGAAACAAACTCAGAGGTCACAGTCTCTTTTAAAGTCCAGACAAAATCTTGGTCAGATCGTGTGAAGACCACGTAGATTGGTGTCTGAAATGCTCTTTTGAGGAAAGAACCACACAGATTGAGCGGACCTGACCAATCAGTGCACGCATTTGTCAAAAATCGTGCAGCTCAACTCAGAAGTTGAGGAGCTCAACGATTCGACGAACAATACCAAAGAAAAGACATTTGGGTAGGCCGCGTAAATTACTCAAACTGCCAGATCATGATTAAAACTAAGAAGGAAAACAGAAAAAAAATTACCCACATAGTCCTCACATTCACAATAATTAAATGAAAAAAAAAATACTTTACAAAGTAAATATTCATGTCATTGTCTAAATAAAATTCATCAATGTCAATGTGTATATAAAAAATCCGGACATAATCTTTGAGGACTATGTAGAATTGTAGATTAGTGTCTGAAATGATATTTTGAGGAAAGAACCACACGGATTGAGTAGACCTGTCCAGTGAGTGCACGCATTTGTCAGTAACCGTGCAGCTCAACTCAGAACTCAAGGAGCTCAACGATTCGACGAACAATACCAAAGACAGGACGTTTGGGTAGGCCGCATAAACTACTCAAACTGCCAGACCATGATTAAAACGAAAACAATGACCCACATAGTTCTCACATTCACAATAATTAAAATAATAATACTTTATACAGTAAATGTACAGACGCCAGCACATCAAGCTGCTAAAATCTGTCAAATTCCTTTAATAGATTTCCTACTTTATCGCTAAAGCATGAGGTTCAAAGTTCATTGGGAAAATTTGACAGTTTCGGGTAGCTTAATGTGCTGGCGTCTGTACATGTCATTGTTTAAGTACCTACTTAAATAGATACTTACTTAAAAAAAAAAGAAAATATTAAAGTGTAAAATAGCAAAATAACATTCACTGTCTAAACCTATTGGAGCAGCTCAATCCCAAGCCTTTTTGTCCTCAATATAGTATTTTACAGTATAATAGGCTTTCTGGCATAGTTTTCGCTTTATAAAAGATTCTAAATAGAACACTTCATTGATATAACTAGTAGGTACAAATACAATAATAGCTAAATTATTATAGTGGCACGGATTTTAAAAATAACTTACACCTCTGCCAAAGTAAGACCTTAGATACTCCTTATAACATCAGCTATCTTCCGGTGAAAGTCCCGTCAAAATCGGTCCACCCGTTTCTGAGATTAGCCGGAACAAACAGGCAGACAGACTATTGATACATATTGACAGATACGGATACTTTGGTTTTAACATTACAAAAAGACAAAAAAGGGGATCGAAGATTTTTATATGGAGCCTGGCATACTACTGTCACGTCAATTTTGATTTTTTTTCAAAATGGCGGACGCTTTTCGGGATTTGATCTCATCTGGGGGCACGGAAGTGCCCCCACCAAGTCGAGCAAAAAGGGGCACGGCCGGCCGTACCATCCTTCTCTCGAAGCAGTTCAGGCCATTTTCGACACCCTATAACTTCGTTGTGGATAAAACTAGAGACCTGATTTTTCATTAATCAAGCAGGCATTGTTTATGTTTTCTGTTTGCATTAATGTCAGCTTAAGTTTTCTATAGGTTTCATAAGTGGCCGCCATTTTGATAAAAAATCTGAATGGCACGACAGTGGGTATGTAGGTAACGGATCTTCAAAGCCCTTTCTACAAGTTTCAACCTACTCTGTAAGAGGGCGCTTTTTTAGGTCAAAAACTTAAATCAACGCCATCTATGCTGTGTTTTTATCACTAAGTTATTAGTTATAATATGCAACCACAAAAACACACCCCAACTCATTAGTTATCGTGAAGCTAATGGGGTGTGTTTTTGATTTGTTTTGATTAGTATTACGCAACGTTAATTTTTGATATTTTATAATGGAATTCGAAAAATACAAAATTCGTTATTGATTAATGCAAAAGTAATATTTCTATATTTTCCTTATGGTTTTTTTTTTGATAAAATACATTTTTTACAATTATAATTAATCAATGTAAAATAGTAAGACAAATAATAATTAAGTTCCATGCAATAAGATGTGAGCCTATTGCTAATATCCTGATGAAAATTTAGAAAAAAACTTGCCTAACTTAACTCTAGAACCGCACACCAGGGGGCCTAAAAAGGCCACGTTGGAGAATCATAAAAGGATAACATTATGAATTATAAAATGGCGAAGACAGGGTTTTCTTTTTTTCGCTGCACTACGTAGGTACGATCAAAGGGATTGGGATTGGATTTGGATTAGATTGATTGGTATTTTAGCACAGACAAAAAAAAATAAGTGAAAAATGCTTCACCAATGGGATTTGATACGATTAACTTAAGGTGAATGGGTAGTCGAGACCGCGAAATTCAAATTTTCTTACGTTTTTTGTAATTTGCAGGTCAGTGTCAGATCGTATCTTGATCAAAATTTGATTCGCGACAATAACAGGTACATATTTAGAGGATTATTATTATAATCATTAGAAACATTAATATATCTTTCTAAGTTAGACCCCACCAACCACCAATCTCTTATGGAAAAATGTTAGTGGTAGAAATCTAACTTAGAAAGATGTATTAATGATTCTAATGATTATAATTCTCTAAATATGTACCTGTTATTGTCGCGAATCAAATTTTGATCAAGATACAACCTGAAAATATAAATACAAATATAAATATAAATATAAATACACTGACCTGAAATTTGCAAAAAACCTGAAAAAAAAATGAATTTCGCGGTCTACCACTGGATAGTGGTAGACCGCGAAATTCAATTTTTTTTTCAGGTTTTTTGCAATTTTAGGTGAATGGATATTCACCTTAACAGTTAACTGTCCATTCTGTTATCCTTTTATGATTCTGCCAAAATGGCCTTTTTGGCTTCCTGACCAACGAAACCGCCAGGCTATAATGCCTGTAGTTCCCTATGAATTGGATTGGCCACTACAAACATGAATCGCATAGATAATAAGCCGATAAGGTTTCGCTTATAATCACGAATATAATTAGTAAAATCCATCCGTACGTCCGCTATGCGTCAGTGTCTGTAGTAGTGCAAACGAAGATTGTTTATTTTATTTTGAATTCATTTGTTTTTATTCCAATATTTTAAAATGTTTTTGTTTTTTATTCTTCTAATGTTCATCATACTTTTGATGCTGCTTTCCGTGTACAGAAATTATTTGTGTAAGTTTTTAGTATCTTATTAAGCATAGGGTTTTTCTCCTCATCTTCGTTTTGTTTACCTTCGATAAAAGGAGTTGTTTTATGAAAATTGTGTATCTGTCAAAGGAAAGCGATTCTTAAATCCTTATCTATTCCATGATTGTTGGATTGTTTGTTTTGAGCATCATCCTTAAATATCGTTAGCAAAAAGGACTATGACTAGACTATGTGTGGTGTTGAATATAATAATCGGGCGCAAATTAATGTATAGATAAGATTCTGTGTACGTACTCAATACCGATAACATAATTTTATCTTTACATTTCTGTGCTTGAGCTGGTGTACATATACCAGCGATCAGTATTTGTTGTTCTGTGATAGTGATTGTCGATTCTGCGTCTAGATAATTACTTTTAAGACCATGATTGTGATATTGTTTTGGCTGACCTTTTTACTCATTATACTAATTTCTTCTTCGTATAAAAAATGGCGTAAGTTTTTTGTATTTTACTTCAACTTTATCATTGTTTATTTCATTCAAATGTTTTCCGGCATTAGAGACTCATACATTGACTGAAAAAGCCTTGTTTATTTTATTTGGTAACTGATGACTTTATGTACTCATTAAGTGCTTTCCGTCCGTGTGATACGACATCGAACATATAACTACGATAGAGCCTTAAATTTCACATGTCATCGCCTAAATTAAGTATGTATAGATAAAAATATGCGATAGGTACGTTATCACAAATTATAGCTTCATAATGGATCACAGATATTCAAAGAATCACGTTGTTCGCTAGTGTCAGTCGGATTCAATTGTTTTCTCATTCAATATGCACTACAGGCATACTATGTTTATAGTTTGGGTTGTTTTTATTATCATTTGTATTACATTAGGTGTTTACAAGTCTCTAAGTAAGTTTGAACCACATTTTTCTGTATTTTTTTTCCAGGTACTTATCGTGTTTTGTTTTGCCCTGAATTTTTTTATGTTCGATTGCACCATTTCCATGTATTCATTGTAACTCTTAAGTTGAGCTGACTGGCCATATTGAAAGGAGTGAAATTCCTCTGCCTCACGTTACAACATCACTATAAAAAAATCCATCTTAGGTACTAAACCAACTTAGATGAACCTTAAATTTTATGACCACTTGGTAGATCGACATAAATCACAAGTTGTATTAAATCTTATTGAATCAACCTCACAGCTAAACACTGTCTCTTAAGATACAGGTAACCCTGGTTTAAGAGGCAGGGCTCACCAATTACTGCTTACAGATTTCTGCAGCATAGATTATTGCTCTGTACTGTACCTACTTACCTCCTACCATTAGTTGTAATAATATCTTTATGTTAACTTAAATTAAGTCTGTAACCTTTTTGGAAATATAAAAAATAAGAAAATATAATTACCTATAGGTATAGTCCTGTATTAATATACTCAGTTATAGACTCGTCGGATCTGATAAATGATGAGTCTGCACTTAACAATGAGACATAAGCGTCTTTGTTTGACGTTGTGCGGAGTCTAGGGGTTGATATGAACCATGGAAAGAATGGAGCGACAGTAATTGTTAAGACGTGGTGGCGGCACATACAGGCCTAGGAACGCTCAGTATTTCCTGTAGTAATGCCCTTGTAATTATCCCTGTAACAATTTATAGTGTTGAAGTTCCACTTAGGAGTACATTTCTCTTGTATTCTCTTATCCTGATCACAGTATATCTGACAACATGGATCCTACGGTCGAATCCCCAGCAGCATTTACTTTTAAAATGCTTGTTCTTTGGTATTTTTTCTTACTTATGATCGTGTACGTTCTGCAGATAACAGTTTGTGGGATTGTGAGCAAGTGTAAGTACCTTGAGTGTGTCATAATTTTAAGTGTATCAGATTGTAGTGGAGAGTTCATACTTTAAATCACTTGAACGTTTTAAATGATAAGATTTCATACATTGATGCAATTTTATCTAATCTAATCTAATCTAACTAGCCTGTACTGTCCCACTGCAGGGCAAAGGCCTCCCTCTCCCTTTTCCACACAATTCTGTCTTTAGCTAGTGCCGGCCAGTCCTTACGGTAGGAGTCAAGCTCGTTCCGCCATCTTCGTCTTGGCCTGCCACGATGGCGTCGTGCGTTTAGTGGGACCCAATCGGTGGTTCTCTTAGCCCAATTTTCATCTGACATGAGACAAACATGTCCGGCCCAGTCCCACTTAAGTTTAGCGGCTTTTTGGGTAACGTCTGTTATCTTAGTTTTGGCGCGCAGTATTGTGTTCCTTATACGGTCAGAAATTCGAACCCCCAGGATACTGCGCTCCATGGCTCGCTGGCAAACCTCGAGTCTGGACCTCTGCTGAAGTGTCAAAGACCAGGTTTGAGCACCATATGTGAGAATGGGGAGAATACACATGTCCATAATTCTCCTTTTGAGACATAGCGGTATATCTCCTTTTAGAAGATCTTTCATTGACCAATAACTCCTCCAGGCGCTCTCGGTGCGTCGAGCAACTTCTTTGTCTTAACCACCAAAATTATCAATAATCATTCATATCATCCGTTGTGAAACTTAGCATCATTAACACGTTAGCTGCGGCAAAAAAATCATAAACTTTCATCTGGTGCGGTGGCGGTCGAAATGCACATCCATCGACCTTTTTGACAGTGCGTATCCGTCCTTTTTGACCTGACACCACTAGGATAGATTAAAGCGCTATAACTTTGCGAATTGGTGTACACTATTTAATTTTATACTGCTAAAATGATCCTGAATCCAGTTTCTTTACGTTCGTTTCGCCCCTGGATCTGCCAAACAGGAAATGAGAAATCAACCAAGGAAAGTGTCAGGCCGATAACGACCGATACCGCACTAGAAGTACTTTTTTATAGTGATGGGACACAAAAGTATAGGGTTATCGAAAATAAAAAAGAATTATAGGAAATAAAAAGTGTGTATTTAGTAAATCACTGAGTCAGACAGGAACAGTGAACTAATTTGGTACGTGTCTTTCTTCGCAAAGAGATTGATTGCATTTGTTGAAAAACGTTTTAATTTTTTTAACTTTCTGTTTTACTTCTTTGCACTCTATTGTCTGTCGTTAGCTTTTCATAGCACCGTGCACAATTTCTTCTCTTAGGACCTTTTTCGTTGCGCCATACTAAAACACTTGTCGATAAACTAACGACACGCCACGTACTGTCTTGTAGAGAGCACAACACTGACTGGGGCGGCTGGACGCTTGCGCGCGCGCTCCGTGCGGCATCAGGGCGGCATCGGTCATATACCACAATAGGCACGCCGCCGCAGGGACCGGGTATTTTTCACCATCAGTGCGATGGTGGTTGAAAAGGGCCCGCCACGATGTTTTAATGCCAAATACCTACATTTGTAGCCACGAGCCGAAATCTATATTTGCCTCTGTCGAACTCTTACAAATACTGAAGATAATCGTTCCGCACCAGCGAGAAAGATATAGTTTTGACCGTACGCACCAGCGCTAAGCTCCGCATCGGGCCGATTTTGTGTGATCCGCAGTGAACGTGTTAAGAGCGTTTACGCCGTACGGCATTTCATACAAACTTTCAAGCCCTTGTTTTTCGAAATTAATGAACGGATTTTAATGAAACTTCCTAAGCATAAGCAGGATACAAAGGTCTAAAGAGTTAGTAGAGAACATTTTCGAAATGTCTTATATAAAAAAAGATAACTGGAAATATCTGTTTCTATGGAAAGTTTAAAATCGGTCTAATTTGGCTGTAGCACTATTTTTCGAAAATGTTTTCTACTACCTTTTTAGACCTTTCTATTTTGCTTATACGTACGAAGTTTCATTAAAATCGGTTCATTCACTTCGAAAAAAAAGGGCTTGAAAGTTTGTATGAAATGTCGTTCGGCGTAAACGCTCTTAATGGGGAAATTACGATTGGGCACTGCTTAGAAAAACTTAGGTGACTCCACAATTTCTAATATTGACATATTACCTATACTATTATGTAACAGTTGTAGGTATTACCACCCAACTTGAATTAAATCATAGTTGCGTAGATGTGTTATGCCCTTATTGTTTCAATTTTGAATCAATTTTGAGTAAAAATCTGTGATTTTATTAATCATTTTAAAACTGTTTTTCTGTTATGTATTTTTGTACTTTAATTAATTGATTATAAAAATAATCCTAACCTCCATAAGAAAGAAATTATATTAATGTTGTTTGTTTTTAATATTAAACCAATGGGGATATGTGAACTATTTTTGTCCACAAATCCCCTTTGAGTTGTAGTTATTGGTGTTTATAGGAGAACAGACACCGAGCTAAAGGGTTTCTGCCCTGAAGCCCACGCCTTAAGATGGAATGGAAAGAACTTTTAAATTTAATATTTAAAACATTCAAAGCAAGCGTGAACAATGGGCCTTATAAGAAGGCTAAAAGTCACCCAAAGGGCAATGGAGAGGGCTATGCTTGGAGTTTCCCTGCGTGATCGAATCAGGAATGAGGAGATCCGCAGGAGAACCAAGGTAACCGACATAGCCCGAAGAATTGCCAAACTTAAGTGGCAGTGGGCAGGGCACAATGCTCGCAGAAGAGATGGCCGATGGGGCCGAAAGGTTCTGGAGTGGCGACCGCGTACCGGAAGACGTAGCGTTGGAAGGCCTTCCACAAGGTGGACCGATGACCTTGTGAAGGCCGCTGGAACCCGTTGGATGCGGGAAGCACAGGACCGGTCGAAGTGGAGGTGCTTGGGGGAGGCCTATGTCCAGCAGTGGACGTCTTTCGGCTAAAATGATGATGATGATGAAGCGTGAACAGGCATCTTCTGGGCACGCTCGTTCCATCATAGACCTCATCCGTCGCTTTCCATCAGGTATGATCGAGGTCAAGAGCGGGCCCATTTAGTAATAAAAAAAATAAAATATTTAACACCAAATGAAAGAACGCCATTGGAAGGCCCAGCAGGTTTATCCAGGTGTACCTACTCTTAAAAACATTGTTCTTAAACGCCATCTAAGAAGCCAATCTCTTAAAATGGACGTTTTTAGGCTTAAAATATGAAGTTTGCAAAGCACAGAACTAATGAACGTTAAAAGTTAATTAATTGACCAGAATTTAAATATACTTCATTACTCACATTTAGTTCACTGAAGCTCCTCACGTACTAATGAATCGAGAGAAGTCGTCATAATAAGAAATATTCTCCTTGAAGAGATGTATCCTTCGGTATCTTAACATTAAGTATTGGGCGTCTGGGCAGATTAGCCGATCTCCTTTAGTGATAAGATTTTCTCTAAGATCTATGTAAGTTATGTCGATTTCATTGTAATGTATTTGTATTGTGGGCTTTTATTAATACCTATGTTAATAATCCTGAACAAAATCATCAACAATGGAAACCCTTATCTTTTGTTTCTAATCACCTAATGATTTAAGGGATAAGATTACGCTTCATATTGGAATTATGATTTATTGTATCTTCATTCTAAAATTATTATGTTATAAGTAGTCGTATTGTAATCACGATGCCATTCGCTGTGACTGTGGCATTTATTTAAAAATGTATCCCAGTAATTCTACGATATGGTATCAACTATTTGTTTTAATGTTTTGGGTGTTATTCATCGTCCTCATAATTGGAATAACTGCATATAGAAAATGGAGTAAGTTTTTATTTTATTTTTAATCATCATCATTTCAACCGAAACACGTCCTCTTCTGGACAAGGGCTCCCCCAAGCATCGCCACTTTGCCCGCTTTTGTGGTTCTTATTTTAAATATTTATAACAAACCCAAATTTTAAAGGGGCTTACAGGACCTTAACGCAAAAACGCAAGTTTTAGAAACAATAAAAGTATAACAACAATATAAGTAACTTTTGTTTTTATTAACATCATGGTTTACCATAATGCTTCTCTTTGGATTCGCCTCAGCTTACGGAAATTGGCGTAAGATTTTTTCAAACCTCTTTGTCACAATTTTCTAGCACTAATTGTCCGAAATTCTGAATTACCTATCCATCCTTTTAATTTATGTAAGTAGATAGTAAAACAAGGTGAATGATAAGATTTGGACAGTTATCAGCTTAATTGGGTAGGTAGGTATTAACAATATCGTTTAGTTCTCGATACGTTGTCACAGTGCATACATACTTTATAATATTTACATAGTGAATTGTCCTCCTTTGCAAAATGCATTCTTTTGATATATTTCGGTTGGTGCTCCTGGTTATTTCGATACATCTTTTCCTATTTATTGTTGTTTGGAAATCAATCAGTAAGTTGAGTAAGTGAATATTATTTTTTATCTGTGTTAATATCATGTACGCAGTTTTCAAACTTTATAGTCTTTGTCTAATTGCGTACCTACTATTTCTACATGTTTTTTTTATTTAGATTGTTAAATTTTCAAACCTGTCAATGCATTGCCACAAGTCTACGTGAGGTGCGCGTGCGACACGTAATCCAACACTAGATGGCGCTTTCCTCAATAAACGTGAAGAGCCTTTTAATATTAGCTTTGAATGATTGAGAGTTAATTATTTCTTTGTGATAAGATAATAAATTGATAAGATCTTATTTTCTGGTCTTATCGGATATCCATTTAATATCGAGTATAATAACAGCGATATCACCTGCACCAGTGTTCTAGAAGTATGTTGGCGCAATATTTTAAATAAAACATGCACAGTGACTATTATATATTCCAGACCGTCTTTTGGACTCTTTTTTTAGTTGTTTTGACAATGGTTGTGTATTATCAATTGAAACGTAAGTTCTGTTTTTCATTTACCATCCATAAGTTACTTATGTTTGCTTTTTTTTAATTTCCTAACTTAACGTATGTCTAGGTAAACATATTTTGGGCAAAGGGCAATAAGGAAAAGGTAGATTGTTGGTTAAGTTCATTTATATTTTATTTAAGATTAAATAAAACAAAAAAAAAGAAACAATTACTTAAAATCTTATTATTGAAAAACAAAAATCTAATCTACGTAATCCCCGCATGTGTATAGAAAAATAACTGCTGAGCTATATTCCTTAGGATAACCATGATAGTCTTTCATGATTTGCTTATTGGGATAACTCAATATATGTAAACAATTATTTTTTAGGGCATTTTTCGTTATAACTTTCCACCCTGTTTTTATTTATCCGTCTAAATTATCATAACTTTTGTGAATTTTTATTTCTGCATCCACTAGCAGATGGCGCTGTTTGAAACTAGAAGCAATTTTATTACAACACCATCTAGCATCGAACAAGGAAAACTAATCACGAACATTTTCAATCATGTTATTATCAATCTCAAGTGATAAACATTTTGCTAATTAATTAAAACTAAATACTTATGTATATGGATTTAAAACATATTGAGTTGATACTTTGCATATGAGTTTTTTAGGATTTACATGTGTTTTGTAAAGAAAACTGGATACTTAGTTTTTTTTTGGCTTAAGAACGCAGTCTAGCATTCAACTGTCAGGCAAAAGCTGGAAGAACGCGTAGAAATAAAATAAAAACCTATGTAGAAACATACCAAAATCACTACAAATGATAAATAATAATGTTTTTAGGTTAGACAGTAAGGGGCGGGACACAGTAATAGCTTGATGTCCCTTCAGCCCTGATAGCACTTGGTTATGAATAGTAGCCCATCTCTCAGTGACGTCACTTGCAAGCCTCGGGTGGATAAGATAGTAGGTACACTGATAAGATCATCGATTAAAAGCTATATTTATAGAAAATAATCCTAATTTATGGGTAGTTTTTTATTGACTTTCAAGAGTGACGGCGCGTTTGAAATAAAACATGTATGGCTCTGGCACTGGATTTGGGGCCGTTCTTGTTTTGGGTTCGCTTGTGGTTTGGATTTTAATAATTAAATCAAGTAAGTCACATTATAGAATACTTTATAAAATAAAAACAATTGCCAATAGATTGTCGTTATAAGGAAAAAAAATCTATTGCGTTGTTAGAAAAATAATCATTTAATTGTGCGTTTTTTAATTAAGCTAAGCAAACAACTAAAATTACTGTTTCCAATAATCTAGAGCCACTGCAGTGCTCCCTCGACGTCCAAATAGCCGTGCACCCTTTACTTTTAACTGTTTTTTCTATGTAATCTGGTTAATTGTTTCGGTAGTGCAGTCACAAAAATCTGCTGCGTATCAAAAACCATATTGGATCCGCTTGTATAATAAATTGAAAATGCCATTGATAGCTATTAAGTTATTATATATATTAAGTTATAGCAGTTAAAACTAGATGGCGCTGTTCGAAATATAGGTGAAACCTTTGTTTACTCAACAGAACAAAGCAAAAATAAGTCCCGGGGGCCTAAAAAGGCCACATTACCAGAATCATAAAAGGATAACATAATGGACAGTTAACCGTTAAGTTAATCGTATCAAATCCCATTGGTGAAGCATTTATCAGTTTTTTTTTTGTCTGTGCTAAAATACCAATCAATCCGATCCAAATCCAATCCCAATCTCTTTGATTATACCTACCTATGTAGTGCAGCAAAAAAAAGGAAAACACGGGCAGTCTTCGCCATATTACGATTCATAATGTTATCCTTTTATGATTCCCCAAAGTGGCCTTTTTAGGCCCCCTGATTAGATTAAGATAATTCGATAACATGCGGATATTAATTGATAATTTATTGATAAAGTTACTATCAATTTAATTACCTACTTTAAGATCCATTCGGCTCTACTGGCTTTGTGTTTTTTTAATAAGATTGTTTAATATTTTTATTCGAAAGTCATGACGTAGGTATTATTTTTCGGGTTAGGATTTTATCATTTTATTAAAACTTGTCACTAGGGATCCAAGTTACTTCTAAGTGTCATTAGATGGCGTTGACCGAAACTACATCAATAATATTTCTTCTTCTTTACTTTCTGCCAATAAAAACTTTTTACAAAAAAAAACAACCGACTTCCAAAAATAACACTACAAATTGAAAAATAACTTTAATTTCGGAAGTCGGTGTCTTTGGGTCCGCATTTTCCTTTACTGACACCGACTTCCGAAATTAAAGTTATTTTTCAATTTGTAGTGTTATTTTTGGGAGACGGTGGTTTTTTTTGTAAAAAGTTTTTATTTTTCACTTTTTAGTGGGCCCGTTTGTAATTTATCTAAGTTACAATAGCCTAATGTCAACTGCTCATCACTTGTTACAAAATATTGCTTTTCCCGATGTTGGGACGTTAATTGTTGAGGAACCAGGAGAACTCCTCAACAACCACTCACCATACGCATTATGTGACGAGCATAAATTGCTTAGCAACCATATTAAAGTACCTAATCGAATCGCAACCCGTGAAATATTTGTCATTGAGTAGTTCCAATGGCCATCTGTGGTCTTCTTCATCAGCTCCACTTTAGCAAATGATGATTTCCGAGAGCAAATAGGGTAAGTTGTCTCACATTGAACCAGGTAAATTTCAAAGTCTCACAGTGGGCTGGATTTTCAAAGAATGCCTTTAATTTTTTGTGTATAGTTAGCATATTTATTTAGCTTCAGTTTTGTAAAACATTAATTTCTCATATTCCTTTTAGTTTCAGTGTGGAACAGGTTTTTATGAAAAATGATTTTTGGTTCATTGTGTCCTTCAGGTGGTACACATTTAACCGGGGTATAGTTCACATTGAGCCACCTTATTTACTATGTCTTCTAGTTCAATATAAAAGACAAATACTTTGTAATAATAATAAAAAACAGTAATAATAAGAAAAAACAGTAAGATGCTGGTAGGGATCTTGACCGTACTTCCGGGATTGTCCTGATAGCCGTGGAATACCTCTCCACTCCTCATAAGCACCTCAGGACATGTTGCCCCCTTGTTGCTACGTCACTATGTGCTAGCGACCGTTTCCGGGGGCCCATTGTTGAGTGTGCAAGTCACCCCCTGCCTTTTTATCCGTGTATATATAAAAACATTGATCAGGCAGGGGTCGTAGTTATTCCATAGTTCTTGGTAACCAGTCCACTTTAGCCACCCAAACCCATAGTCCAACTTTTTATTTTGCCATATCCTGCAATAGTCCTACACCAACCGGGGGTTATCCTTGGGTGCACTTGCATAGCGCATACAGGGATAATCGTCGGTTGGTGCCGCATTTCATTAAAATTTCCTAAGGGGCCTCTACGAGTTGGCTTCGGCCCCTCGTACGCCTTCCAAAAGACCGGGACCCAATGGTTCCGAGAAAAAATAAAAAACAGTAATAATAAAAATCAGCCTTATATTTTTTTAAATCACTTTAAATCTTATGCATTTAAACTGAGTCTTAGTTTTATACATAAGTTTTTGTCTGAAAAGGTTCTGTGAGAACCTTTTCAGTCAAATTTTTATCATATTTGAATAATAAAAATAAGTAACAGTTTTTCAAAACTAAGTAAAATAAACTAAATAACTTTTTATTAGGTTTTTGAAGGTTTTACCTTCAAATAACCATCACTATAGGAACAAACTTTAAACAAAGTAAAAAAAATCTTCAAAAAATAAAACATAAAGTTGCACTCATAGCCTAAATCAATTTAAAAAATTTGAGCAAAAAAATTACGAAAGTTGAGATTGTCCATAAACCTTAACGCAAGTTAATTGTTGGAGCAACGCGTATCGGAAAGTTATATGTCTAGTTTCGGTTTTGTGTTCCATTAATTTTTGGTGGTGGCAAAATCATTTTAATATCCTTTAATTGGACATTAGCCAAATCGGGTTCCAAAGGCATCCGGAATTTCATGGTTTCTTTGTTCATTAACCGCATGAATGAAACTCCATAGTAAGGTCTGTCAACTTCAATGATCTTGGCTACATAATAAACTTTAATATTTTTTGCATCAAAAACCACGAGAACATAATCATCTTCAACGGGATTACGGGTCAATTTATCGAAATTTCCTCTCACAACAAACATTTCTTCTTCATCTTCGGACTCATCTATCTCACTAATTTCAGTCTCGCTCTCTTCTAACATCGTTTCAAGTTCTTCTTCAGAAGTAGATTCATCTCTATCTACCTTTTTCATTATCTTTTTCTTTAGGTTATTTATTTTAACTTTTTTATCTGAAAGCACGGTGCGTTTAACTTCTTTTACTTTAGTTTTAGTTTCTTTACGCTTCTTCTTGCTTTCTATAATTTCATTTTTTTCCGGAGTGTCTGTTGCAATTCTGCTTTTTCCTGTTTTCCTAACTTTCCTGTTACTAGATCGGGGGCTAGCTTTAAGTGGTGGCATAAATTGCTTAGGTGAAATAAATGAAGACATCGTAGATAATCCTGCTACTGTTGAGCTATGAAGTTTCTGGGGTTGCATTTCGAAATTATTTTCCGTAACTTCATTTACAACTGGAGTCTCTACCAAACAATCGGTGTTTAAAATTGATGGGCTTACTTTTCCGTCTTCATAAAATGTGTCATCAGATTTAACGGATTCGATTTCAACATTTTCGATATTAGGATCTAAATTTTGATCTTGGGGCTCTGATTCGGGTCTGTCCGTCACATCTGATGGCAAAAAATCTATGTCCGTGAAGACTTCTGGGTCAAAGGGATATATGCCACATTTCTTAAAGGCTGCGGATATATTCATGGGTGTCATTGCCCTGGCGTAGGCCACTCCAACGCACTCCGCTACGTTGTAAATTGTCATGGGCTTTCCTGGGTTCCTCATCATCCAGGAGTCTATGGCGCTGTTATAAAAAACTTTAAAGGGGGCATTTAACCCAACATCTAGAGGTTGCATCTTGGCAGTGGTATGAGGATGCAAAGTGAGCATTGTGACACCCGATTTTTTTGCTAATTCCAAGGCTTCTATGGAAAGATGAGACTCATGGTTGTCTAAGATTAAAAGCGCAGGGTTCTCTTGACTGGCGGCGGAATGTTTGATGAAATGTTTCATAACATCAACGAATAATTCGCTTGTCATCCACCCAGAAGCATGTGCTAACCCAAGAGAACCTGGGGGAGCCCCCGTTAACATAAAATCTTTAAAAAATTTTCGCGGAAAAACAAGCGCTGGTGGCAAGGCATGACCTGAAGCACATACAATAGCGCAAGTGGTTACTAGAGTTCCCTTTTCGCCACTGGTCACCTTTGCAATATTAAACTTTCCCTTAGGCCCCACTACTTTTTGTGGACGCTGAACCGTCGTCGTGGCTTTTTCGTCCAAATTATACAAACGACAACCAGTGCTGAAAGACGGATGACGACTCATTGCTATCTTCAAATTATCAAAGAAAGACTTAACTGTCGTGCGATTAAAAGCTGTCGCACGGGCTAAGCTGCAGGCTTCAGGTTTCTTTATTGACAGATCAAGGTGGCGTATCTTAAATGACCGTAACCACTCTTTTCCTGCCAATTTTTCTCGCTCCCAGCTATCTGGCATTGTCACATTATTTACTTTCGCCATCTGGTACGCCACTTTACGGCAATCTTTTGTGGTCAGTCCGTAAAATTTTAGAGCACACTCCTTTATGTACTCTTTATAAATGTCTTCTTGTTCTGCGGTAAAAATTAAATGATTTTCATAATTCGGTACTAATCTCTTCTCGGCAAGATCCTGTGTATTGACGGCTAAGTTTTGTGCTACGTACCGTCGTAAGGTTGGGTAAGCAATATTGTAAGTTTTCGCTGCTTTTCTGATACTTTCACCTGATCTGTGCAATTTAAGAGCCTTAAGCATGTCGGCAGCCGAATGCCCCCCTCTTTTTCTTATTCCTACTTTGTTTCGCGCCATTCTATAACAAATTAAAATAATTGTAAAAAAATACACTCATTTAACGACTGGGGTGTACACAATGAACCATGGTTCAATGTGTACCACACTCAGGTGGCTCACTGTGAGACACACCACGTTTTGATAACTAACCTTAAAATTTTACCGGCAAAACAATCTCGTAAAAACACGAATTATAGCGCTTTTAATTGCTAAATAACCGTAGAAAACAGTGTATATATAAATAAATCGATATTGTTTAAACAAAAAAAGCTAAAAAATAATGAAATTTGCCAAAAATACTTACTTTTTGAGTCAGTTTGCTTTCTAATGCTCCTCACACAACCACTTTGCACGCGATCGCCACGCAAACTAGTGGGCAGGAACGGAACGTAAATAGCTCTCTTTCACTCATATTAGCGCGGTTTGACAACGTTGCATTTTCGAGATTTGGCGGTGGTTAAATGTAGCTGCCTGGTTCATTGTGAGACACCCGACCTCAAGTTATTTAAAAAAATACCCAAATCGATATAGCTTTGCCTATACAATTTGAGAGTTTCTCTCGATTTCCATGGGATCCTCTCATCAGATTCCAACTTGATGATAATGGGACCACCTCGAGAGTACACACTTTCAAACAAAAAAATTATTTTGAAAATCGGTCCACAATTGGCGGAGTAATCGCGTAACAAACACACAAAAAAAAAAAAACATACCGTCGAATTGAGAACCTCCTCCTTTTTTGAAGTCGGTTAAAAATGATGCTAACTACCGTCGCAACCAAAAAGATAGCGTTGTTTCATAAAAAATGGGTCCGTGGCTTAGGCCCGAGTGGTCGACGCACCTGTGGCCGACGCCCCCGATACGATTAATTTAATATCTTTTTTTTTTTTGTACTTTTTCACTTAGTGCAGTAAATGAGAAAAGTGTTTCACCCTATTAATAAAGTATTTTTCCTTGCTAAACAAAAGTTATCTATCAAATAGCAGAGAGAGTAGATCGCCACTTAACCTTATCCTTACACACCTTTTTCCCCATTAGAAGCATATTTATTATGAAACATCCAAAAAATCAAAAAGACTTCATATAAAATGTTAGTGAATGTTTATAATACTTATACGTTTATAATAAATTACCTTATGGAAATTTTATCTTTCAACTTCAACCAACTCGTCAACTAACTGAGCCAAACCAGTTATTGGTAACAATAAAAAGTTCGTCTTTTTGTCTACAAAATTGAAAACATTAAGGAAGTATGAATAATTTTTCAAAACATACCTCTAATATTTTATATTAATGCATTTCTATGTTATAAATATAATTACGATTTAATGTTATGCATATACTTGCAATCAATATTAAGTACATTTAATATTTTTGTAAAACAATTTTTGTGCCTGACAGTACATTTGATCAAAAATTACTTTGAATTAAATTAATCGAATCGGGGGCGTCGGCCACAGGGGCGTCGACCACTGGGGGCCTAAGCCACGGACCCTAAAAAATGGCCTTGGCGTCAAATAGTAGGTAACGATTACTTGATCGTTATTATCAGAAGTCAAGGCCGTGTGTACGTACTTACATAGGTACGTTCGCACGTATGTTACGTTAACCAACCGCAACCGTTTGAAACAACCGGCCCTTAGTGCATTATTTTAAAAACACATTGTTGCTTCTTAGCGGTGACAACAGTATTCCAAAACGAATTTTGAGGCTGTTTCATTTCTGGAATTTCTTGAGGAATATTTTAGATTAAAGTATCCTAATATTCTGAAATATTCCTCATCAGAACATTCAAACACTCGTGTAAAGCTTGGGCCGGCCATTTGTTAATTTATTTATTTATCTACTCGTTATTGGTTAATAATATCTATAAAAATAAATAAAGTTTAAGTGTCTTTTTGTAATGTCAAAATACCAGCTTTTTACCACAAAATACAGAGAGTACAGAAGGCAATCTACATACAAAGTGCGTTCGAGCAACGCAGACATAGACACCGCTCAGTAGTGAGGGAGTAGTGCGAGCGCGAGTTCCATTCGCTTGAGACACGCGTCTGTGAAGTGCAAAAATGGAGCTACAAAAAAATGGCTATCTAAGCTTGATTTGTATAACAGTTTCCTATTTTGAATTAGTATAAACAAAGTAACTTTTTTGTAAGGTAAATTCGCGCCACCATCTATTACGTAAGTTTTTAGTGCCATTTTATAGGTTTAGGTCTAAAACGGATAGGGCAAAATAAATTGTTTAAATAGGGTAATCCATTTTGAAGTTATTAGGGATTTTCGGTAGTGAAAATTGACAAAATAATGTAAAATTTTATGTTTTTGTTCTGTAAACTTTTTGTATTGTAATAGGTACTATGTTTATTGTTTTGTTTTAATATTGTAGATTAAGCTCAAAAATAAATCAAACAACTAGATACGAGTGCCACTACCACGATAGTTTTTTGTGCATAAGCCAAAGTTGACAACCCTAGCGCGACCGCCGAGTGTAGGTATGATAAAAACTTTTTTACAAAAAAAACAACCGACTTCCAAAAAAACTATAAAGTGAAAAATAACTTTAATTTCGGAAGTCGGTGTCTTTGGATTTGTATTTTAGTTTTTTGCCACCGACTTCCGAAATTAAAGTTATTTTTCACTTTATAGTTTTTTTGGAAGTCGGTTGTTTTTTTGTGAAAAAGTTTTTATTTTTCACTTTTTAGCGGGTTAGTTTGTAATTTATCTAAGTTATAATAGTCTAATGTCAACTGCTTATCACCTTTTACAAAATATTGCTTTTCCCGATGCAGGGACGTTAACTGTTGAGGAGTTCTCCTAGTAAGAACCAGGAGAACTGGGGCTGATTGAGAAGTCACCATCAGCTCCACTTCACCATACGCATTGTAATGAGTATAAATTGCTTAGCAGCTATATTAAAGTAATCGAATCGCAACCCGTGAAATATTTGTCATTGAGTAGTTTCGATGGCCATTTGTGGTCTTCATCATCAGCTCCACTTTACCAAATCATAATTTCCGAGAGCAAATGCTCAAGTTACTTTAATAATAGACTTAGGCAAGAAAAATTTTGCTAAGAGCCAAGTTTATGTTACGATTAGTCGTGTAAAGACGCTAGATGGCATTGTATTATGCGACTTGGAACCTACCAAATTGCTAAATAGACCACATGACGAAAAGGCATTGCGTGAAATGCAACGATTGAGGCTTTTATAAATCATCATCAGCCTATTGCAGTTCACTGCTGGACGTAGACCTCCCCAAGTTTGCGCCAACGTTCACGGTCCTCCGCTTCTCTCATCCAGTCACTACCGGCAACCTTTGTTAGGATAATTACACAGAAGAAAAACTCGCAAAAGTATTTCACTTCAAGAAGTATTTATTAGTTTTTAGACTAGATGCTGATAATCCTGGCTGCAGCATCAGGCCAGACTTATGTCAACTTTGCATTGAACTTAAAATTTAATCCTGTTTAAAATGAGCCCAAACACGACTACGGTGCTGTAATTTCAAGGTTTATACTTTTTCTGATGCTCCTGGCTTCAGCATCAGGTCTCTATGTACTTCGGTGTTCCTCATTAACAGTACGTTTATCCACACATCGAGCCCTTTTCAATAAGCCTAAACCCGATATATCTGCTGTTAGTTGCCGAGGAGTTAGGTACTCAGCAGGCTATCCTGACTGCAGCATCAGGTCATAACTTGATGATCATAAGACCAAATGTGGCAAATGCCCTATCAAACAACCCTACTAAAACAGTCCTTGCCTGTTCGAGTAACTTCTTACGGTTAAGGAGTTGTACCTTCTATCATCAGCCCAGCTACCTGAGATAGTGACAACCATACGCAAATACACAAGATACTTCATAAAATATGCGAAAAACAATAAGTGAGCCTATAAAATTTGAGTGTTGCCCTCGATTTCTCTAAGATCCCATCATCAGATCCTAACTTGGTGACAATGGGACCACCTCAGAACTATCTACTTTCGAACAAAAAAAGAATTTTGAAAATCCGTCGACAATTGGCGGAGTATTCGATGAACAAACATACAAAAAAAAAAAAACATACAAACAGCCGAACATAGTACCTCCTCCTTTTTGTGAAGTCGGTAAAAAATGAAGTACATACATGTGATTGCCTTCTGTACTCTCTGTATTTTGTGTTTTTATATTTTGTGTAAATGCATAATTATAAAACTGTATAGGTTCGTTGCTTATAACATAATTTTTATTTTTTATTTTTGTCTGTCTGTTTGTTCCGGATAATCTCCGAAAGGACCGCTTTTGACGGAACTTTCAATGGCAGATAGCTGATGTTACTTTAAGTTTAGATAAATAGACACATTATTGATTTCTTTGATTGATTGATTTGAACGAAGTCGCGGGTACAGCTAGTTCATCATAACTTGATGATCAATAATACCTCTAGTTCATAAGCCTCCTATGGTAGGTACGTGGTGTAGTGTTACTATTTTAACTTTCCTTCTTTGAATGTCGTTGTGGTTTTCCGCTGATATTATAATTATTATGTAGCATTCTCGGTAGCGTCAGGAAGTTATGGCTGCGCCCAGTGACACGCATCGGTAGCGATAAGGACCTAGCAGTGTTGCCAATTTGTGGGGAATTTTCTAATCTGAAACCAACCTTCATTTAAATAGTTGAAACTTATTTCATGTCTAACTTACTTTACAAATAAATATATTAATATACAAATATATTAATATTAATACATTATATTTGTATAGTAAGTTAGTAAGTCATTTAATTTAGTATCTAGTGTAAATTGTTAGTTACATTTTCTCATTATTTCATGTCATATAATAAATTGAATTGGGGAATTTGTGGGGAATCAGCATATTTTTCTCCCCAGATTTCAGGAATTTCACTTATAGTATTGGGGAATTTGATAAATTTGCTTTGGCAACCCTTAATATGGACATTGTAATAGATTTATAAGTTGGTTAGTCTGTATAAAAACGTCCTCGCGACTAGAGTATTTAATTTATTTTTAAAAACCTTCGGCAGTGTCTCCGGTAGTTAGCTATCCCTTTAGTACCTACCTTTTTGTGTTTGTTATCAAAATGACTACCCAAAGAACAGCGTGGTTTTTCGCCTTCATTACCTGCAAGATAATATTATTCATTATATGGATGTGTAGACGTTGTTCACGTAAGTTAATCAATGCTTAGTCAGCCTGTAATGTTCCCACTGCTGGGAGTCTGTGACCCAGTGGGGTAGTTGCGTAACACACTATTAGTAGCAATGACTTTCATTCTGACAGTTCAACAACATTCATTGCGTTTTTTTTTTGTTGTTGAGCATACTTTTTCGAACATATGTAGTAATGGATTAGCAATATGATTAAGCTTGATAGTGTGTTACGCGACTGCCCTAGGCCCGTGGCTAAATAATAACATCCGCACAGGTCGATCGATCAGGTTAAGCTACGCTTGCCACGGTTGGTCTGTGGATGGGTGACCATTTTTACATGCCGAAACCCCTTCGCGGCTCGGAAGGCACGTTAAGCCGTTGGTCCCGGCTGTCATTCGTGGATCTTTGACAGTCGTTACGGGTAGTCAGAAGCCCGAAAAGGCGAAAATCTGACAACCAGTCTTGCCAAGGGGTATCGTACCTATTACCCAGTAACTGAGTTGAGGAGGTCAGATAGGCAGTCGCTGTATGTAAAATACTGGTATTCAACTGCATCGATAGACTGGAAGCCGACCCCCACATGGTTGGGAAAAGGCGTTGCAGATGATGAGTGTGTAACGCATTTAGGAAGCAGGCGTCCTCTCTTCCATAGGGAATGGGCTGTAATCTACCACGCGGGCCCAGTGCGGGTTAGTAGATGTCACATGTCTTCGAATTTTTGGTTAATCATTGGTACCTACAGTTATTAATTTCATCAAACCCATACATGTGGGGTATCTATGGGTAGGTCTTCAAAAATGAGATTGAGGTTTCTAATATATTTTTTTTCTAAACTGAATAGTTTGCGCAAGAGACACTTCCAAAGTGGTAAAATGTGTGTATTTTTTTTAGTTTTATCATTCTCTTATTTTAGAAGTTACAGGGGGCTGTAACTTCTAAAATAAGAGAATGATAAAACTAAAAAAAATATATGATGTACATTACCATGTAAACTACCACCGAAAATTGGTTTGAACGAGATCTAGCAAGTCGTTTAATTTCATAAACATAAACCTTATGCATAAACCCGGATGTTACGGAACCTTCGGTGCGCGAGTCCGCCTCGCTCTTGCCCGGTTTTTTGTGTTTGTGTTCTTTCTCCGGATCATGTTGTCAAATAAACGTATTTTCTTTTTTTCTTTCTTTGACCATACCTACTTATTTCTGTTCTGTTTAAATATCTTATTTTGTAGTTGCCGGTGCAGGTACAGGCACATGAGATCCTTCATCTGAGAGTAATTTTGGCAACATTGATCTTTATTTTCTTGAATAGTTTGTGAGTAGTAGAAGAAGATTCATATCTTCTTCTATATGTTAAAGTCCTGACTGACTGATATATCAACGCACAGCCTAAACCGCTGGTCCTAGAGACTTGAAATTTGGAGGGTGTGTTCTTTGTGAAGAGTACTAAGGGTTTTTCGAAATTCCAGCCCTAAGAGGGTGAATGGGGGGAGGGTGAAATTTCACGCGGACAAAGTCGCGGCCCAAAGCTAGTTTAGTATATGAAGGAATTATTTTAGGTACTTTAACCTTTTCATTCTATTATAGAATACTCGTCACTGTCTCGTTAGTCTCGTGGTCGCAAGTGCAACTGCAACTGCTGAGCATTCTTTCGATTCTCAGATCGAGCAAAGTGTTATTGGGATTTTGATCAGGACTTTCTCAAAAACAGTCCGGAGTCTGGATTTGTGCCCCGTCTGTAGCAATAGGGTCGCCCCCTATTACATGGGGTTTAATAGTTACACTTCTGCCTAACCCTTCTGGGATTATAGGCGTAATATTGTTATGTTATGTTATAATATATATACTACCTACTGAATGTTCGTCATACGCTGCATTGACTTTTTCCCCATTTTGTTTTCCTAGTTTGGCGATGTGATATTATAATGTCAATGCAGCATTCAGTCATTTATGCTTAGTTATTATATGTATAGTCGCATAAGTTGCTCAAGTTATGAATACTTAAAATATATATTATATCATTGTCAGTGATTCGATTTTGATACAAAAATGAGCAACGGCTGGATCCTGTTTTTGAAAATGCTTTACATTCTTACATTCCTGTTCTTCATGTGGTACAAGTTACGTAAGCTACTCGTTGTCACTGTTACCATCATTTACTCTTCTTGATTTATTTTAGTAACAAACACCACCTCGTCGCATACCATCGTCTGCCTTCGCTATGACTTCGTTTTCGCTTAGCGTTCTTTCTGACTTTTTTTGTTTTAGCTCGGCTCGTAAGGGTCTTACCGTGATTTTAAGACGGCTATAGCCTTCCTCGAGAATTATACTATCAAATGCAATAAGAATTTTTCAAATCCGACTTAACCCCTTTAATCCGACTGGTATTTCCCCAGATTAGCGCGTTCAAACAAACAAACTTTATTATTGGTATGGTATATTATCATATAGAAGATAGCTGATAAGGTGCTTTGTAGTAGAAAATCGGTTAGTATGAGGTCTGTCGGGGAAGTATCGTAACTTGTTTTTATTACTCCTAAAGGGTATTAGATCATGCCGTCCATTGATCTTCGCACGGCTTTCTTGCCCAATTTGTATTCTTAGTTTGGCAATGGTCATCCGTCAGTCTTCCATCGTTTTGAGGGTTAGTTTATAGATATAAATCATTTATTTGCTTATAATTTATAATATAGTCCATATACATTTTACCATATGCAACATTTTCAGACAATAGAATTTATATAAATATAGAATTGGATTAATGTATATACTAACAAAAAAACCTGAAAGTTGTTTGTCTGAACGCGCTAATCTCTGGAAATGCCAGTCGGATTTGAAAAATTATTTTTTTCATTTTATAACCTAATTCTCGAAGAAATTTTAGGCTATTTAACATCGCGCTATGGCCCTAAGGAGACGAGCAAAAGAAAACAAGTCAGAAAGAACGCTAAGTGAAAACGAAGTGTTACAACGGGGAGGATCGGAGGAACAAGAAATTTCACGCGGACAAAGTCCCGGGCAGAAGCTTATATTTGTAGTTCTCAGTATATTCAGTGCTTTGTATTTTTTTTGTGTAAATGTTTACCTCTAGATTGGAATGGTTTTGGACATGTGCTTGTGCTGTGTTGATGTTATTATTCAATGTAATTCTTTTTTCTTCTGAGGGACCCGAAGGGATTTCGTATTACCCAGTAACTGGGTTGTGGAGGTTAGATGAGCAGTAAAATACTGGTATTCAGCTGCATCTGGTTAGACTGGAAGCCGACCCAAACATAGTTGATAATGATGTTATTTTGTTCGTTGTTTTTTTCTCGATGTAGCTGTTGTCATCATTGTTCTATTAGATTTTCCTGGATGTCTTATATTCTAAAGCAGCTTTATATTAATAGAGCTCTTTGCAAAGGAGTCCTACTACTATTCCTATTACTGCGACCAATCAACGTTGATGTGTTTCGGTGTGAGGGTGCTGTTTTTATTTCGGTTTTGTCTAGAAGGCCTATTTATTACATTACAAGATTTCTCATCATCTCTGCCCTAACTGGTAGCCAGGGCTACCAGTTAGGGAAGCGCTTCCAGGCTTAATTCACTCCGTTATACGAACGTGAAAACCTTCGCACGTCTAGCATTATGTCGCCGACTGTTTCTTATTACCTACACTACCCTGTCCCTGCGGGCAGATCCTGCGTCCCTATTTCAAAATGGTGAAGGAAAACATCATGAGGAAACCGGCATGTCCTAGAACTAGGCTGATTATGATTATAATACGTGGAAAAGAAGGGGATTCATCTCAAATATTACAGCATTGTATGGCATGGTAGACTAATTGTAAAGAGATTTTAGAAGAAACAATACAAGTATTGTTTTAAACTCTCAGGGTTTTAAATCTACACTTAAATACAGAACACCCGATGACCTCCTTAGCGTTGCTTTCATCCCCAATTTATTTTACTCCTTCAGTGATGACATCAACTCCCTTCATTCCGTCAGCCATTACTTTGAGAGGTAGTTGTTCATAATTGATCGTCATGTATTGATAAGATAATTAATACTGTTATAGGAAGTCTCGGAATATTTCCAGTTCCCACTATCTTTAGTGATTCGTCAACTTTTCTAGTTGGTATTGCGCGTGTTGTATTGTTATATAGTTAGTCTGTGGCAAAGTATTTTCTTCCATTCTAAAATGTTGAGCTACGGTTGGACATTTTTTTGGATAGTTTTCATCTTCACTTTATTATTATACTTCGGGTTGTGCTGTACATCACGTAAGTTCTTTATCATTCAAATTGTTATCCCTGTGATCGTATTTTGTTCAATCTAGTGAGAAATTAAACAAGCATTGTTTTTAACTTTCGCGGTTTTTAACTTCATATCAAATTGTCACTTATGTTGTTTTTGTTTAAGTAAAAATTCGTCGCTGTCTTTAGAAAAACGATTGTTAGTATTGATCTGTGTTTTGTTAAGATATAATGTTCTTTTATGTTGTACCTATTGGTCTTCCTTTCGTTATCACTACATAACTACTATAAAACAAAGTCCCCCAGCCGCCGCCGCGTCTGTTTGAACGCGGTAAACACAAAAACTGGCGAACGGATTTTCATACGGTTTTCACCAACGGACAGAGTGATTCATGAGGAAGATTTAAGTGTATAATTAGTACGTAATACTTACGTGCTATTTATTTTTATACACGCGACTGCTCCGAACTTCTCTACTTATTTTGTAAGTGCAATCAGTATTCCAGTAGTATATGATAAGACTTCTTCTGTTACGTCAGGAAAACGTCATTTACTGTCATATATATTGCACGATAAAATTCCAGGAAACCAACTAAATTAATGTAGTCATATGTAGTTTAATAGACATTCAGTATCAACGTCATCATCCAATTAGTATTTATCTGTAGTATATAATTGCTGACTACCTGTTGATTTATTTAAAGCTCCTCACTTTGTGTAAGAGTTGTGACAATAATTTTAATAGATAGAAAATGGACATCTTTAATAACGAATATTTCTGGGCCTTCTTTTGGATGCTCGTCTTTCACGTTCTAGTTATTGTTGTGATTGTGATCAGATTAAAGAGTGAGTTTATATTTTTTTCTATGATTTTTATTATCTACGGCTATTAGGTGCTACGACTATCATATGTGATTGGCTTTAGTAGTTTAATATTTTTTCGAAGGTAAGATGCATTACAAACCATTTCAAAGCTATTGAGGAGCACCTTTAGGGATGCATTTTCAAAAATCGTTCCCTGGTGCTCATTTTTGCGATATAAGGAACTCTACCCAGCGGCTTAGGCTGTGCGATATTTGTCAGTGAATGAATTTAAGATTTTTAATAAGTAGATATATAACGTTTCTATGTTGTATTACTAAACTTCGTCTTTTCTTTTGGCTGCAATGCTTAGCTTAAAAAAATTCGTATCTTGAGAATAGGTATTTATTTGAGTCAAACGCAATATGTTTATATATTTCCTTATCCTTTGGCAGTCGTCACTTAGTTGTTTACTGCATTTTCTTAGATTTATCTTAACTAGCACATCTTCATCTTTTCTCTCCCCCTTTTTCTATCATCATTTTTATTAATCAAGCTCTTGGTCACATACATTTCATCCCAAATCCTAAAACATCCCAAAAATATATATTCTTAAAATTTTGAAGGATATTGTTAATCCATCACACTAATATTATAAAGGCGAAAGTTTGTGAGTGTGTGAGGGGGTGTGTGTGTGGGGATGTGTTTATATGTTTGTTACTTCTTCACGCTCAATCGGCTGGACCGAGTTTGATAAAATTTGGTATGGTGGTAGCTGACACCCTGGATTAACATAAAGGCTACTTTTTATCCCGATACTCCCACGGGATCGAAACATATGCGGGTGAAACCGCGGGGCGCAGCTAGTTGCTTTATAAGTTTGAAAGATTTTACTGCTTCACAACGTAAATAACGCAACGAATATTGTTGAGCTATTAAAATGAAAGCTATTCATACTGTTAGTGTGTTACGCAACTACCCCGCTGTTCTTGACCCTGAATTTTAGGGTCTACGTTGCTCTAGGTTAAATATCTAAAACAAAGATTAATGAAGTTATAGAAAAGTCAAGGATATCTTTACTGATAAGATTATCGATTTTATTGTCATGCTTTTCATCGTTAATAAATATAATTACTTAGTAATGTGTACAAATTTATAGGGCACAGTACTGTACACTGCTTTGTGAAATAAAATGGCCATAGATTTTATATTTTTTTATGTCGTACTTACAATTGCAATTCTAATAGTGATTTTAAAATGTGTAAGGTTGTTCGGTAAGTCATTCATCTTTCTTTTAATCTACAAGTATATATGTAGCCTTCACACAGACCAAAGTCCTTTCGCCCTGACCATCGTGAATGTGATCATTCATTGTTTTCTTTTATCTTCCTTGCTCTGGTAAATTGTATGTATACTTCAGAAACACTCTTCTGTTTCAAGTTGATTTTATGTTCTTTCCTTGCTTGAAGTCATTTATCAACATAATGGGTGATTATCCACGTCAAATGCCTTTGTTATACTTAAAGTACTTCAACTACTTTCTTCTTCTTAATTTTATTCTTCTAGCATTTATTCTTTGTATGGGTAGAATCTTATCTAGTGACGCCATAACTAGGTATGTCATGAGTAATTGAATAATTGTCGTATTTAAATTCTACGTGACTACGTCTAGGCTATTGTATTGAGCCCAATTATTTTGCTGATTTACCACAGTGCAAATATTAAAACCCCTATATATCTACAGACTTTGGATATTATCAAGGCTCATAAATCTAAAGACATCGACACGTATTTTTAAATCGATGATAACTCTAAAGATAAGGAGGAAAAACAAAATCGCCTATAGAAAAATAGAAAAATATTTTCATGGTCTCTAATACAATGCAGTAAGGTTCAAATTCCTTGTAGGTGATAAAAGTAATGATACGGATAGATATCAAAAGTTGATCATCAGTCATTTAAAATGACGTGTCTGAAGCAGAAAATCTATGAAATACAGTTTCATTTAGTGATTCAAAGAATAGTAGTGCGATTTGTGAAATAATACGGATAGATAAATCTGAAATATCTCAAATAAAATGTAGAAAATAATAATGATAACAAAATAATATTGTGTGATTGTGAAATAGCATCTAAAATAATTCGTTTTGTTTTTATTAACAAGATAGTAATTAAACATCGAAAAGCTGCTGATAGTGTCACATATTATAAAGAAAGGATTACTGAATTTCTATTAAAATTGAAATTCATCTAATTCCTGGAGCCCATGAATAGTGCAAATCTAGAGTTAAAAGAAAATTAACCATTAAAGATAATAACACTATCAAAGGAACACTAAATAAGAAAAAAAAAACTGTCAATATCAAAATAAAAGTATAAATTAAAATAACGATAAGCAAAGAACTAACGATAATAATAATAAAAAGGAAATATGGCGCCGAGTATGGAAGACGCAATGCATGCAAGTACAAGCGGTGTGTCGATATACCATATCGTGTACATATCGGTGCTGTTCACTATCATGATTATGGGCTTCGTCATAATGTGCGTGAAGATGGGTCAATTTGGTAATTGCTTTTATTTCACTATATGTGTATAAATACTTTAAAAAAATCCTTCTTTAAGCGTCAAGTTTACTCTTAAAAAATCTTAAACTCTATAATGAGTTTACTAAAAAACCTTACGGCTTTCTCTATCTTTTACTTCTTATTAAGATCATTAACATTCTCTTCATTCCAATTTATTTGGATTGGCATAAGTACCTATCATTTCTTTTTTCCGTCATACCTTTGGAAATTTTCATCTCTGTATAAGGTATATAGGTTTTGCTGACTGACTGACTTCTTGACAATTCAAAAGTGCCTGTAAATGGTTTAATTGAAATAAATGTTTTGAGTTTGAGTTTGGGTATAGGCTAAATACAGTTATATATAATCTACTTATAAGCTAAGCACAGTATTCCATTCATATAAGGAATTCTACATAACTTCACCATCATCCTGATATAAGCACAACATTACTACGTATATTCTAGATTTTAACAAAAAAATAATTCTTAGAATGTCGGCTTCTGAATTCGTCATCTTCCAGTTATTTAGGCCTAGACATACTGACAGCTTTAATCTAAAACGGACTCTTGAAAACATTGCTTAACCTTTACGATAATGCTGACATATCAGAGACGATATCTGTTATCAATAGATACAGTACTAGATACAGTTGTCACACTAGTACGATGTTCAGCTCACAAAAAGCCATGAATACCGTTATAAAATAAATCTGTCGATAAATATTTATAATTGTGAATTGTGAGAATAAATAGTGTTCAGTGCTAAATCATTCCAATAATTTGTTGATTCAAATTAGTTGTGAGTGTATAAGTAATCTTCGGGAAGTCTAATCGTTTGTTTTGCAAGCAATTTAGAAGGTTCTCGAATTTTCGAGCGATTAACAGCTGGTATCAGAGTAAAATTGTTAAAGACATTTTTGGTCATATTTATATCATAGAGTAAAATCCATGAAAATTGACCGAGTGAACTGACTAAAACGCCGTAGAAAAGTTTGTAAATTGCACCGTAGTGCCAAACGAACAAAGAAACTGTTCCTCCATCATTTGCGACAATATTCGTTCGAACTGACGAAGAAGCCAACCTTTGATCAAACATGGCCCCATATTATCCGAATGTGAATTTCTTCGAAACAGGTGATTCGTCTGAAGACTATAGTAATGAGCAGAAGGAAGCGCAGGACCCGGCCAATTTAAGCCATATGGCTTTCTGGTATATGATCATCCTGATCGGAATGTTGCTGACTTGGCTCTTCGTGTTCTTCTGTCTGAGGATTATCGCTATGAGTAATTTGTTTACTTTAATACTAAGTCGTATAGAATTGTCCTTTTTCCACTAAGCTTGTATAAAAAGGGGTGTACCTACCTATAGAAGATTAGATTGTGGCTTGCTGATTGTGGGCATTGCCATCCTAATCCCATTTTTCGGATTTATATTTGTTTATGCGTAGTTTCAAACAGACGATTTAACGTATAGGCATGTCAAAAAACGTTAACATAATTATGATGAATTGAAAACTAACGACGAACTAACCACTTACATGGTCACATTATCTTGCGGTGATAACTAATTAACAGTCGTATCATTGTCTATTTTAGTATTTGAATCAATATCTTTCGCTTCGACAATCGGCATTAGTATCTAAAGGAATATCTATGCAAGATTTTATGCTAGTACCTCTCTAAATGACAATAGTTACGTCAATCAGCGTCAATTACACGTTTACACACTCAAAATCTTGTCTCTAAGGACATTAGACGTCAATTGTGAATCAATCATTTACGTCACTAACATAATTATATAAATATAAGTACATAAACATTATCAATAAGGGCTTAGTGGGTTGTAAATTTTAAATATCTTTCAACGTCAAATAGCTTAATTATCTCTTGTTTTGAAGACACGTCAACGACGGTGCTTCAACTTTATCACCAACTCGACTAGTCTGAAAACTCTTTAGTTTTTTTTGAGTTCATGAACGTGATGTAATTTTCTGGATTTCTTTCATGCAAGAGGCATATTGTCGTGATGGCGCAGTTGTAATAGCCATTAAATGCTTTATTATTTTATATTATAACCGCCTCGCCTTTGATGTAACTTTTTCAAATCATATATACTTTCTGAGTTTTATCTTTGACATTACTGCCATCAGTGTAAGAAAACATCGTGAGGAAACCAGACTCATAGTTAATATAAGTCTGTTTCCAACCCATCTTGAGCAAGCGTGGTTATCAGTGCTCGTGCCTTCTCTGAATGAGAAGAGGCTTTTGCCTTGAATAGGGACACTAGTAGGCTGGTATTATTATAATAGGCATAAAACGTTGTTAATCAGCAGGATGGTTATCGTCTTTTCGTCAGAAAAGTGCATAAATAGATATTTTTATAAATATTTATCAGGTGCAATGCAAGTGCACACACGGCGACATTATATGATGATGAATGCGCCAAAATTTAACGAAAAAGTAGCGTTGTTGTCGCTTCCATGTTCGCACTGTCCGTATCTTGACGAGGAGACAGTGACAGAGACAAAAAAGTTGCTGGACAACTAAGTTGCTCCTGGGCGCCCTCGCTAAGTAGCATTGTTATCGACTGTTATGTTCTTAGTTACAAGTGTACCGGTTACTCGGGGGTTTACTTTAACAGTTAATTAATCATACCTTTTCTTCTTATCTATCGAGTGCAACATTAATCTATCAAGTTCTGTCAATTTATCGCCTTTTTAATCATCGCATTTTTAATCAACAGTAGTTTAGTTTTTCTTGCTGAGGTCATTCGTCAGTAGGATATTATTGGGCATTCTACCCCACCTTCCGTTCCATCGGCTCACTCCGTTCGCCTCGTCACTCTCAGTGGAGTTGAATGGCAATAATGTACATGAAATCCGTGCAGAGGTACAGGTTTTGGCGCCTATTCCAGTTCGAAGTCCACCTGATGGAACGGAAGGTGGGGTAGAATGCCCAATGATATCCTACTTTCGTCCGTTCTTTATCGGTGGTAGGTATATTTTGATCAGTTTATTGCATGTTTTCTTAGTTTGGTCGGTTTCACCGTTTGTTGTCTCTCGATGACCAAAGTTTTCTTGTTCGATTTGGACATGGTTTTAAGATTCATTGTTGTTGCCAGCGACAGTGATATTCATCTGTGCCTGTGATTTGTACGTAGGCAGATATTGTCTTCATTAGGCTCATTTTTATCATCATTTAAGTCTTCGATCCTAATGATTAAAAATACTATCAATTTGTAATCATAAACACACCTACTTTATAGACCTTAACCTGCTTTGAGAATCATCATTATCATCCACAACCTGACTTCGCTCACTATTGGGCGTAGGTTTCTCTTTTCATGTGCCAATCCCTACACTAGCTCCTGTGCCAGTGTCATCCAGGTTCTCTTTGATGACCTCGTGAAAAACCCCCGTACCACACACCTTCCACAGATTTACTTCCTTACTACCTAGGTACCTACTTATTACGTAAACAATGATAGAATGCGGCAAGTATCGAGTAAGATTGCATCGGCAATTAAAATCGAATCAGTAATCAATAAGATACCGTCATCACTTGTTAGTTACTTCAAGACCGCCTCAGAAATAACATCTAACACTAAGTCCCTAATAAACCATGGGAGCCATATAATAATATAACCATAAATATTTCACTGTTAATCCAAGATTAAATCGATTTTGATAAAGTTTTATATCTTAACGATTATGTTAATTTTGCTATCATTCGAATTTATTTACCCGTCGCGAGTGATATTGGGCAGTAAAAAGTGAATAATTATATTGTTAGTTTTAAAGTGTTTTTTAATAAATAGTGATCAAAAGACTGAAGATGCATCTTGAGTATTCTCAAATTGGATTAAAGTGATTAATTTCGATAAACGAGTTCATTTAAAATCGCTTTCAACTGTCACCGATAGGTGGCGATAGTGTAGTACTTCGGAAGTTATCAAGTATTTAGTGAACTGTGATTTAGAACTGTTATTTTTTTTTCTCAAGAATGGAATCTCACAATTTTACAGCGGCCGCATCTATTAAGGACGGGAACAGTGAAGACTTGTTACCAGTTCAGAATTATAACAGTTCTTTTACTGATATCGTGTGGTCTGTTCTGAGTACTACGACCGTATTCTTGGTTATAATTTTCATGGTCATGTGTATCAGGGTCCTTATTATGGGTACGCATTATGTTTATAATTTTCTTTATTGATTCTGTGTGAGATCATGGTTGTTATGGCATCATATTCATTTACTGGTTTCAAGGCAATTTTACACTGTCATCATTGTAGCTAGTATTTTTTTGTTCATTGATATATAATTTTTTTTTGTTAACCTATTTTGTCCCACTGCTGGGCCTTCTCCGGTCAATTAGTCAGGAACCAGTGCAAATCATCACGCCAGCGTTTCTTATCTTTTCTTTTTCTTATCAAGATAAGTTTTTTCTTACTTTATAAAAGTTATTTTTTTAAGTATATCATCACAGTTCTAATACCTACCTTAGAATATAATTTATCTACACTCATGCTACAAATCCTCTATAAAAGCTTCTGAAACAGTTAGCTTATTGCCAACATTAAAACAACCAGCGTCATAGTACCTAACCATAATATCATCCAAACGAGTGTTATAATGTTGTACTAAATTTCATTATGCAACTCCTTTGCTTTTTCGATCCCTTCCTTACTCATCAAACAGCCACATTCTCACTACTCAATTCGTGGCTGTATCTTTATGAATTTCAAAAAAAGAACTACTCGTATGTTTGACTGCGTCATATGCACGCGCGTTTTGATCACTACCACAGCGCCGTAACTGTACCCTATGGTTTCAGAATCTTTTAAAGAGGATTCATATCATGTGTGTAGATAAAGTCTTAAATGCAACTAACTGTATATAATTACGTATTTAAACACTCATGTGATACCCACATTCGTGTTTTGATACTCTTTATTATACAAAAGTTGCATAAATAACTAATAAATGTAAGGGTGATGCCTCATTACTGCGTTGCGTTGCGTCGTCGCAACAGATCAACGCATTGTACCCCACACCTGCGTTGAGTAATTATGAATATAACATTGTTTATTGATTAATTTAATTGAAATAATAATTAAGTTGTCATAATTTAATTAATCATTAGTCATTATTGAGTCGACGCTGCGACGACGCAACACAACGCACTAAACGTACCTAGTGTCAATAGTGAATTCCATTAGTGCATAAGCACTTAAAACACAATTTGGATCAAATACTGAATTTAAGCTCCAACTGACGTATTTATATGTACTTGCACTAATCAGTAAGTTATCTTTTTCATTCGATATCATATCACTTTTATTATCGGCGATCGAAAATATCAGACGATGTTC
Organism: Mesoligia furuncula; assembly: GCA_916614155.1. Taxonomy (NCBI): domain Eukaryota; kingdom Metazoa; phylum Arthropoda; class Insecta; order Lepidoptera; family Noctuidae; genus Mesoligia; species Mesoligia furuncula. The sequence goes on from OU744814.1 coordinate 750,325, forward strand.
TGCAACGAATAAAAATCAGGCGCGAATTCTATGTTCTTACGGATGATGCTAGCACATAAGCTACTACAATCTGTCAATTTTTTTTTTATTGATTTCAACTTTATCGCTAAAGTATAAGGTTCAAATATGGTTGCAAAAATTTGACAGTTTATGCTGTGGTTTCGGCTAGCTTGATGTGCTGGCGTCTGTACGTATCTACATATAATAGCTGTATTAGTTTGGACATAATTCATTTTTGAGGAAATATGGCATTATAACGGAAAATCCCTATAATTAAATGTGAATATCGCACTAATTATTCTTCCTGTATTACAATGTATATTTGTGCTCGGATTTTCCATTAGGTACTTACATAACATGGCACTAACAATAATTATACATCATTACAAGTCTGACTACGTAGGTACCTCCGGAATAGTAGATTATTCGAGGGCATAAAGCATTGTCTTTTGTCACGTGCGCTGTAATAAATCTATTATTTAATAAATAACGAACGTAAAGAATTTAGTTCAAATTGCATTATAATGACATTCAGGACAATATTAATAGGTACCCGGCTAGACTAGGGCTGTAATTAGGTTTGGGCGACTTATAATTTGGGATGATCGAGCAGGTGGTGTAAAAATATATATCTGTCTTTACTTCAATCCGATGCAGCCAGTCGATTCTGTAAAAATCTCACCGTGAAAACTTAGGTGAAGTGAGTTTGTTTTTGCTAGGAACTGACACTATTGACAGCTCACTCCACGCTCACTTCACCTAAGTTTTCACGGTGAGATTTTTACAGAATAGCATCGCAGTAGTGCTATTCTATAAAAATCTCACCGTGAAAACTTAGGTGAAGTGAGTTTGTTTTTGCTAGGAATTGACACTATTGACAGCTCACTCCACGCTCACTTCACCTAAGTTTTCACGGTGAGATGGTTACAGAATCGCATTGCTGGTTCCCAATAAGGTTCAATACGTTACCGTGAATGAATTAGTATTATGTTCATTTAAAACGGAAACTAGTCTATCCCGCCCTCTATTTTTGAGCCTGTCGAAGATTTGTCCATGCTACTTTGGATCTCCTGTGTGGTAGTTTTTACCCATTGCTCCTACCTCGTGCCATAGATAATATAACTGCCCCGTTGGGTTTCGTGATCGCAAGCATGACTGCTAAGCGTAGGGTCGTAGTTTCGATTGCCAGATTGGGCCATGTTATTGCGTTATACCGTTAGGAAATTCTCAGTAATCGGAAGTTTGGAAGTTGGTGAACCCCCGTTCTTCGGGAAGTACGTGGAGCCGTTGCTCTTGTGGATGATCTCCGGTCGTGTCGGAATGCTGTCTCATCGGACTATGAGAGTGAACTCACAGAGAGTGCACAGGTTGTGTTTGCGCACACACTTGTACACTATATTATCTCCTGCCTACTTGGCTAATCTCCGTTGATATTGGCCACCGTGACCGAAATTCGGACCTGTTCAGTAACATTGTGACTTATTTCTTAATTTTATCTTTTCCAGGGCAAAAAACGCGCAGTCCGCAGCAGAGGCGAATGTATGTGGGGTCTCGAGCTCGTCAGTCGCTGGCGCAGCAGGAGCCGTCTATATACGTCAGCCCTTCCAATTTGCCACCCCCGCCAAAATATGGTGAGTACACACACACACCTTTACTTTATTCAAAATCCACTTTTGAACTGTTAATGGTGGAGCCGCGGGCAGATCCTAAGTAGTTTACAATTAATGTACTCATAAATAATTAGGTTTTACCCTGATGATACTCCTCTACATGACAATGAGGTAAAATACAGCATTCATATCCTTATATAAAACAATTTATCATCAAGACCGGTACGGGAATTGCGTACCTAACACAATATCAGTAGCAATGGGTTTCATTTTGACATTTCAACAACATTCATTGCGTTATTTGCATTGTTGAGCAGACACATTTTTCGAAAATATGAAGCAATGGATTAGAAATACACTATAAAATTATTCAAAATGAGAGTAATAGTGTGTTACGCAATTATGGTGCAGGTGTTGAATCGACAGGATATGAACAATATCCATACTTAGATCATGAACAAGTACATAAGTATTTGTATCACGTGCAGATGCAGCGTGTGTTGAAGTACTCAAGTTATCTATACTAATATTACAGGGTCAAATTAAATTAGCTAGCGAAACTCCGCAGACGCGATGGGTATACAGGGTTATTGGTAAAACATTAAGAACCTCTTAAGAGGTCGTTGTACTCATCGGTATGAAAACTTTTACTATGGGACCAAACTTGAAATCGCGAAAAAAAAACTGCTGTTTCCTACATTTTGACGAGTTATACGAACATAAATGTAGGGCTGTAGCTGATTTTTTTTTCGCGATTTCATGTTTGGTCTCATACTAAAAGTTGTTCATAATGATACGTACAATGACCTCTTAAGAGGTTGTTAATGTTTTACCAATAACCCTGTAGGTACCTTATTGCCGAATGTTATAGGATAAAATTTCACGCGTTTATTTCACGCGCGAATTCTCTGAAGGGTTAGCTTTATGATTTTGACGGACAAAAATAACCAAAATTTGACTTTTCAGTAGCCAAAATATCCTTAAAATTAGTTTGAAATCATAAATCAACATCCCTACAACATTATCTGAAACTCAAACTCAAAGCATTTATTTAAATAAAATCTTGTACAGGCACTTTTATTTATTTATTTATCCATTTATTTCAGGCATCAAGGCCCATACAAACACATACAATAGAATATTAATATGACTTAAAATACTATAAATACATACATTATAATTACACTAAAAACTAACAACTAAAAACTAATGCACACGAAGTGTCTGCGTCGTGTTTCGCTGACTGGTGTCATGTAACCGGCCACGAAACCGGCGGTACACAACACCCTTCGGCCAGAACTCTTCCTTGAGGAACTTCTCGAGATGCTGTGTCGGAACACGCACCACGATAGACTTGAAGTTCGTGTTGTGACGCGACTCCAACTTCTCGACCCTCAAAGTCCAACTGGTCTTCACACGCATGTACTCCACGATCTTCTCAACCTTCGTGGAGTGGTGCAGTCTGGACACGACGCAGCTCGTCGACGGGATTGCTGGACGCAGCAGCATGTTAGGTCCTGCCTGCGCGGTGCCGCACTGGTTCCGACAAGGAGGCTTCTTCTTCTTCTTGTCAAAATTAAATAGTCTGTCAGTTAGTCAGAAAGTTGAAGCTAGTTGTCTGCGGCGTAACACACGTAAAATGGCAGTCGATGGCAATGCCTTTTATATTGACAGTTCAGTCACATTCATTGCGTTATTTACGTTGTTAAGCAAACGAATTTTTCAAACCTATGAAGTAATGGATTAGGAATTTCCCTTTAAAACCCTCGCATTGTGATTGAAAGTGTGTATACTCAAATAGGGTTCTGTACTAAGTATTTTTTCACTTCACTAACGCGTTCTTTTACCTCAATTTCAGAATGCATGGCTCCGCCCAGCTACGATGAGGTCGTGGGAGTCCACTACCCTAACTACCAAGTCCAGCCAATCACAGCACCGATAACCACAGCGCTAGCGCAGACCGCCTCCGGCAGTACCGAGACCAGAAGCTACGATACCGTTACAGCTGTTACCAGAACAGCTAATGAAACCATAGTGAATGTGCCGAGAGCTGTCGCGGCCAGCTCGTGAAGATCATATTATCGTTATTCAATGTATCAAGTCTTCCAGTTTAACTGGCGGGTCAAGGCTATGCATTTACAGTTTACTAGTCTAAAAGTTTTCGTGGTGTGATGAAAGGGATATTGTGAAATGTTTTATAGAAGAAGGATTTAAATACGTCTTGAAATACAAATACAGACCTTTTGTAACAAAGCAACTTACGTATAAAAATAGCTCGTTGCAGAAAACGATCGTTACTGTAAAATAACGGTGGGTATCTGTAAATAGCTTGTGCCGTTATTTTTATGACGAAAGTAGTTTTTGGTCTTTAAAGGTGGACGGAGGACGTGGACGGACCGTGCTCTGTAAGAGGCTCTTATATTGGTGTGTAGATTTTTTATGAATTTGTCCACACACGTCCGTGTCTGCGCCGGCGACGGAGCTTCAGTGCCTGGCTTGTGTCTGCCAAGGCCCTGTCACGTCCAGGGGAAATAAAACTTTAACACAAATCCTGACATATGTGAGGATTTGTGTTAAAGTTTTATTTCGAGTTATAAAAAGATGAGACCTCACCAAAATGTTACTTTTACAACGATATATAAGTTATTGTATTTTATAAATTTTTACCAAAAATATTCCGTCTTCATAGAGGACGCAAGACTGAGTGTGATTGGTAAAAAAATCACGAAAATTGATGTTATTGATTGTTTCAAATAACGATGGAGTTATTGAAACAATATTTGATTGATCAAAGTATCGACTGTTTGATCAAACATTTGTCTTTTTAGGATTGGACAAGTACGTTTGATCAACAGCCAAGTTATGTATATATTTTTGATGTACCTATAAACGTTAAATATAAATTTAATTTAGAGTAAGGAACGTTTGCATTTTATTTATACCAATATGATCCTATTATTTTTTCATTATAACCTGACAAAAAAATAACATTCTAAAAGGACTGGTCAAGCTGCATGAATTAGTGATTGCAGAACCATCTTTCTATACTAATATTATAAAGAGGTAAAATGTTTGAGTTTGAATGTAGGGGTAATCTTCGGAACTACTGATCTGATTCCAATAAATATTCAGATGAGTAGTGCCGAGTGTCATAGGGTTAAAACATAAGCATAATCAGCCTATGACCGTTTTGAGAGCAGAAGTGATGAAATAATATACACAGTAAAGCGCCTGTCTGGGTTCGAACCTAAGACCACTCGTAAGTCGCGGCCATTACCACTGCGCATCCACTGCTCAAGTGCTCATCTATACTAATATTATAAATTCGACAGTAACTCACAGATTTCGATTACATTTGGCAGAGAGATAGATTACATCCCGGAGAAGGACATTTATGATAGTTTTCATTTCCATTTTATGTTAAAACAAGAAACACATGAGCGCAGAAGCTAGTAATTTATGTTTCGCAATGAGTTTATCTTGGACATTAGTAACATTGATGAAGGAAAGACGTCGCCAGGGAACCTGGACTTATATGTAGGTAATATTAAGTCTATATAAGTCAACCCGTGTTGAGCAAGCGTGTTGATCAATGTTCGTGCCATCTCTGTAGAAGACAATAACAGGCTGGTAATTATACAAAGTGGTGGTACCCATTAGATATTATCACCGACCACTAAGCAGAAACTCACACCATCATTATCTGTCTAGCCTTTTCCCAACTACGTTGGGGTCGACTTCCAGTCTATCCGGATGCAGCTGACTACTAGTATTTTACATGGAGCGACTGCCTATCTGACCTCCACAATCCAGTTACTGAGTAATACGATACCCCTTGGTAAGAATGGTTGTCAGACTTTCGGGCTTCTGACTACCCGTAACGACTGTCAAAGATCTACGAATGACAGCCGGGACCAACGGCTTAACGTGCTGGCCAAGGCACGGAAGGGTCACGGTATGTATAGAAAAAGCAGCAACTTTTGTATATGCAGTAATTGATACAAAACATTATCTGCCAATATCAGACTTTAAGAAGAATGGGGTAATATCCTCCAGGTGGTACGAGGACTAAAAACTCGGTGACTTGATTCTAATGGACTGTATTATAAATTAAACAGGAGAAAACAAACGGTAAACAAGATTTAAATTGGCGAGAAAGAAGTATGCAACCGCTCAGTAGCGTGGACTATGACGCTTCAGGAAAAATAACCGTTATTTTGTACCGGTATTTACAATTTAACAAGATACGAAACTACTCAAACTGTGAGTATAGCGTAACACACTAACAGTAGGAATGGCTTTCCCTTTGACATTTCAACAACATCCATTGCGTTATTTGCATTGTTGAGCAGACACATTTTTCGAACACACAGAGCAATGGATTAGCAATATCCTTCAAAATTATTCGGATTGTGATTGATAGTGTGTTACGCAATTAGAATACAGAGCACGTTCAGTGATTAGTATCTACGAATGCGTTCAGGATGTCACGATTGTGGACTTCCTAGCGATTTTCCAGGAGCTTTTAAATATAGAAGTCTTTCTTTGCATGTATTTGTAATATTCACACGGTCTCAGAGCTCTTGTATAGCGAGGTAGGTATATGTTGCATTAGGATGATGTTCAGTATTTTCATTAAAGTTGATGTGGCTATAGCACAAGTATTTAGACCAACTTTAAATTTTATTAAGTCGTATTAAACAGTGAGCAGGACGGCAGTCGTGGTCCGTCTCTGTTTCTATTGTAAATTTAAAATCGGTCTAATTTGGCTGTAACACTATCTTTCGAAAATGTTCTCTACTAACTTTTTAGACCTTGGTATCCTGCTTATGCGTATGAAGTTTCATTCAAATCGGTTCATTCATTTCGAAAAATAAGGGCTTGAAAATTTAAGGGCTCTTAAGTCGTATAAAACAGTGAGCAGGACGTCAGTCGTGGTCCAGTGGTAATAGCCACGACTTACGAGTCATACGGTCGTATGTTTGAACCCAGACAGGCGCTTTATTTTGTGTTAAATATTTCATCAGCACTGCTCTTAAAACGGTGAAGGAAAACATCGTAAGGAAACCGGCATGTCCTAGAACCAAAAATTCGAAGACATCTATCAACCCTCGCTGGGCCCGCGTGGTAGATTACAGCCCACTCCCTCTCGAAGAGAGGAGGCCTGTGTCACAGAAGTGGGAATATTAGAGGAGAGAGAGCTAGAGGCTAAGCATTGCCAAACAACGTGGTAATACCACCAGTCTCTTGGACACATTACCACAGCACGCGTAGCATGAACACTTCTATCTCTACGAAGAGTAGACACAATGCTTTATATACAAAGTGACATTTCTTTTCTTCATTTTTGACATACCGCCTAGAAATCTTTCTACAATCTGTCATTTTGTCTTTCGTTTCAAACAAACTTTGTCTAGGTCCTTTTTTATGTAGACTATTTCAGAAGAAAGTTTTCTATCCCAAATGTCAAAATCACACTGACAACTGTCAGTTGTCTAAGAGATTTCATAATCGCTAAAGACAGTAGAAAAATTTGTACTCGACGGCCACAAAGTATATATGGTTATCTACAAAATCCCACGAAAAAAATAAACTAAATTCCACTGTCAAAGATACACGAATGACAGCCGGGACCAATTTAACGTGCTTTCTGAGGCACGGAGGGGTCTCGGTATGTACCTAAAGATGGTCACCCATCCACGGACCATCCGCGGCAAGCGTAGCTTAACGTGATCGATCAACTTGTGTGGCTGTTATTATTTAGCCACGAACCCTTCTTTATCATGTGACTTAATATCAGTAAAAATTAAGGATCAAAAAGAAAAAGAAATCGTATGATAAAACAAAGAATTCTGAGCCGAAATTAAGTAAAAGAGTGAATTTCGTAAAAAGTGCAGTTGACTCTTTCTACTTTGCTGCCGTCATAATGTCTACGCGGAACGTCATCTTTGTCTACTCTTCCGTCGACAAACCGGTGCTCATGCTACGCGTGCAGTCGACAGCGATGCCGAAACTCGTACTCACATGGCCATATGTCTACGGAATAAATATCTAACGCACTACTGTTATTTTATGAGCAAAACGCTGTAATGTTTATTTACTGTAATAAAAGTAACAGGCGCTGTCAACAAGTTCATACGGTCGGTAACTACCGGCCAACAGTTACAGTTAATGGCCTATTAGCGGAGAGCCTCGACTAACACCTCAGGAAGCTCTCATTGGGCTGGGCCAAGGACTTGATTCAGAAATCAGTACTTCTGGACACGGCACTCATAATGAGGAGGTTCCTCTCTCTAGAGCCCTGAGTATCTGACCGCTGGCAGCTTGGCCCCTGTTTCTTATGCCGATGGGTTAATTTTTTTTTATATACTTATATGTTTTTTTTTAAATATTTATTTAAGTCTTAGTTTCATGTAGTCAAAAGTTTATTACAAACTATTTACACTAGAAAACTAATTTTGGTAGTATTCTAGTGTAAATTCTAATATGTTTTTTTATATTTAGAAATGTAACCAATATCTAAGTATACAAGTGAAATAAAGGATATAATAAAAAAAATATTTACTAAGAGAGTCATTTGCCTAACCTTTTTCTATGTTGATAAATCGAATGCAGCTGAATACCAGTACTTTACATAAGCTCTGCCTATGTGACCTCCATAATCCAGTTACTGGGTAACACGATACCACATGGTAAGACTGGTTGTCAGTCTTTCGGGCTTCTGACTACCTGTAACGACTGTCAAAGATCTACAAATGACAAGTGAGACTAACGCCTAACTAAGGCGCGGACTAAGGGCCTAACGTGCTTTTCGAGACACGGCCGAGCTCTGGTACCGACCTTGCCGACAGGCCGATGTCCTTACCATTGTGTGAACTACAATTCTCTTAGCTTGTGTCTACAATTATAGATAAGAAAAAAATCTAAAACCTGACTGCGACTACATTTATTTTGATGCCCCACATGGTCATGGTACTAAAAATGTTCGTAAATTTACAAGTCGTCTATCATCCGCCATTTTAATTTTATATAAACCAAAACTTAATGAGTTCTCGTTTATCGACTCGTATAGGTCGTGCGGTATAACCGTGCCTCGGAAAGCAAGGTCCCGGCTGTCATTTGTGGATATTTGACAGTCGTTACAGGTAGTCAGAAGCCCGAAAGTCTGACAACCAGTCTTACCAAGGGGTATCGTATTACCCAGTAACTGGGTTTTGAAGGTCAGATAGGCAGTCGCTCCATGTAAAATACTGGTATTCAGCTGCATCCGGTTAGACTGGAAGTCGACCCCAACATAGTTGGGAAAACGCTAGGCAGATGATGATAGGTCGTGCGGTATAACTAATGCACGACCACGACACGACGACGACGTAACGACGGTGACGTATACCTACAATTTATATCCATCCAGCCGTTAAGATACATCGAGGGCGTAAATCTTTTCACTCTACACCTTAGTCAAAATATATGGCTTGGCCATTTCGCTACATTCACATGAGCGTAAGGTGAAAAACTCTCATACTGTTAATGGTTCTTGTAGTAACGAAACGGCCAAGCCATATATTTTGACTAAGGTGTAGAGTTTGCGAAGTTAGGCCTTGTAGACTTAGGGCGTGTAGAGTTAGAAGCTTGGCTCTACATGAGATCTGATTACTTTTTGACAGTGCGAGCTACATGGTCTCGTCTTTGCAACATTTAACATGAAATGTTTTTGTGGGATTATATTTAACCGTTTACACTTAAACCACACAAGACTTTATATTTTTCTCATAGATAAATAATTAAACACACATTATACAACATGTCCCGGAATAAAAACACAACACCAAACACCCCAATTAGAATATATAATATATACATACACTGAATTTTTGCTATTAAGTATAAAATATTGTTTATTTATTAAATTAGTTATATTGATCGTGGGAGAATATTGTGGTCATATTACAAATCTTCGTACGCATATAGTCGATCTTCATCGGACGTCCATTTTGGTTTGATTTGACTGTACAGCGGAATTGTGACCGTAATTTACGCAGTTGTAATTATTTTTTGGATGAAAAATTACAATACATTTACCTAATAAAAATTAAATTTTTAATATACTTACCTAGGTATTTTTTTTTAATCGATCCAGTAAACGATTCTGATCAAACTACTTTAACCCTTCGTCTGCCGGAACGTAGATCTACGCGAGATAATGGCTTTTTAATTGTGTCATTAATTACGGTACACAAGCGGTTAATGATGTGCAATAATTCAGTTAGGTACACATTGTGAAAATATTATGTTAGAAAATGCATTTTTTCATCATGAATAATTCATGATCTCAATTATTTTCGGCCACAGCTGGGAACAATCCTTTTTTGGGCAGTAAATCGAATGCGAAATTCGTTTAGATTCTAAAAGAATTATATGTTAAATATAAGATGCAAAGACGTATAAACATGTAAATATTTAAAGATACAAAGGTACTTACCTATACAAACCTGTCTTAACGGTGGCGCAGTTGGATAAAAAAGATGGGCCTATCGTATATTTTAATCACAGCACTACAGATTATCAATACCATCATCATCTGCCTAGCCTTTTCCCAACTATGTTGGGGTCGGCTTCCAGTCTAACCGGATGCAGCTGAGTACCAGTATTTTACATGGAGCGACTGCCTATCTGACCTCCACAACCCAGCTACTGGGTAATATGATACCCTTTGGTAAGACTGGTTGTCAGACTTTCGGGCTTCTGACTACCCGTAACGACTGTCAAAGATCCACGAATGACAGCCGGGACCAACGGCTTAACGTGCTTTCCGAGGCACGGAGGGGTCTCGGTATGTAAAGATGGTCACCCATCCACAGACCAACCGCGGCAAGCGTAGCTTAACCTGATCGATCGACCTGTGCGGCTGTTATTATTAGATTATCAATACCATAAACTTCTATAATAAGTTTCAATAAAAACCTCATTGCAATGTGTCTGGCACTCAAGAAATGCAAGCCAAGTCACTAATGATGTGTTAGCCTTTTACGGGCCCAGTGATTGGAGCCAAGAAAAAAGGGAAGTCTTTAGAAAAGGAAACAGATATAAATATGTATTTGTTTGACCTACATCAGAAAAAATATCAAGTTCTTCTAACTGAACAGACAGCTATGCTGCTGGGAAGTTTGTTGCGGCACTTCTTCTTCCCAGGTAAAGCACTAGGACGTGGTGAAGGGCACTGTCTTGTAATTTTGACTGTCAAAAAGTGCTGATTCTCAGCCTGATTTGAATAAATGACTTTTGATTTAATGGCGAAGATAAGACTGGATTTTGATAGTGCGTCGTCTACGTGAATGTCGCTTCATCATGCTGAGGTAGGAGCCTATTGGCTTCAAAAAGGACTTTCTTTTTATATAATTTTGTTTTTTATTTTAATTGTGTTTAGTTTAGTTTGTGATCTTTCTGTACGAGTCGCAATAAATACTTCGAGTACATAATTTGCTTCGACTCTTCATCAAAAACGCGCCTTTCATTTTAATAACTTGCGACACCCTTCTTAGATATAATAATAGAGGTGAAAATTAACATAAAAGCGTTTAGGAGACACCTGGCTTTGAACCGGGGACCTCTCGATCTGCATTCGAATGCTCTACCACTGAGCTATATCTCCTGTGTACTCTTCTGGTCTGTGTGGTGCCGGACTTAAAGAATACCACCACCCCTTACTTCCCGTGGGTGTCGTAAAAGGCGACTAAGGATCGTACCGGAGAATGGGCAGCAGCGTTCTCTATGTATTCCACAATCATACATCATACTGCGATCGCCAACCCGCCTGCCAAGCGTGGCGATTATGGCAAACCCTCCCAAAATTGGGGGAGGCCTATGTCCAGCAGTGGACGTTTATCGGCTGAAACGACGACTCTTCACAAGAAACTGCAGTCACCAGTCGGCAATTGACGTTTTAAGAACTTTCTTTGAAATCCTGGGTTTTATCTCAAATACCGCACGGTTTTATTTTGATGAAATAAACGAGTTTCTCAGTCGCAGCCCGTTGTCTGGTTGCCCGGTGTGCCAGGTTGATGGCACTTGACCGCAACAGGCATACGTGTATCACCAGCCATATGTCACTCCACCTGATGCGAGATCAGGTGGAGTGACAGTTCATTTCAAGGTCTTCAGCTCACTTCACTTAAGTTTTCACAGTGTGATTTTTAAGCATAGAACGTAAACGAAGCAAAAGTAGTATGGAAGGATCATAGAAGGTGGCGTTCTGTAGTTTCTGCTTACCCCCTTGGGAAGAAGGCGTGAGTTTATGAAAATTCAACCTAATTGCTGTAAATCACACTAATATTATAAAGGCGAAAGTTTGTGAGTGTGTGTGTGTGTTTATATGTTTGTTACTTTTTCACGCTCAAACGGCTAGACCAATTTTGATAAAATTTGGTACGGAGGTAGCTGACACCCTTGATTAACATATAGGCTACTTTTTATCCCGATATTCTCCGGGATCGAAACTTATGCGGGTGAAATCGCGGGGCGCAGCTAGTAGGGCATAAACGTAACTGCCAAACTGCCAAAATGGGTGTACTTTATCTACACGTCTGCAGCACTCCCAGCAACACAGCTGTCTTTTCAGTTAGAAGTTCTTGATATTTTTTCTGATGTAGGTCAAACAGACGTCATACTATTTATGCAAGGCTTTTCATCACTATATTATCTCTTGCATACTTTAAAATATTTAAACGGATTGGTGAGCGCGATTTCATGTGTGGAGCACACAGGAGATATAGCTCAGTGGTAGAGCATTCGACTGCAGATCGAGAGGTCCCCGGTTCAAATCCGGGTGTCTCCTTAGCTATTTTTTGGGTGCATTCAAATAACTTTGATGACTAGTATATAGGTCAGTCCAGCACACCCAGGGCTGTTAACTGGAAATATTGACCTTCTAAAGTGATGAACACTAAAACAAAAATACTGTTTTACATAAACTTATTCAGAATATAAATATTTTCAAAGAAAAAAGTACTGCCTTCAAAAAAAACATGAACTCACTTTACATAAAACCTTGTCTTAATTTTAAAAAGTCAGCGCCAAATCCTAACATTAATTAATTTAGATAATAATTTATTTAGGATAGCATTAAAACTATTAACAAAATTTAAACAATCACGAAATATTACAATACAATAGCAACACCCTAATTTACATGAAACAAATCTTAGTACTTACAATGAAGTTGGGCTTGGCACCGACTTCTTAAAATTCGGCGCCCGTTCACAAACTTGCCATATGGATTAGCACCATTCAGCCAAAAAAAAAAACTGGCCAAGTGCGAGTCGGACTCGCACACGAAGGGTTCCGTACCACAAGGCAAAAACGCCGAAAAAAACATGTTTGTTGTATGGGAGCCCCCCTTAAATATTTATTTTATTAAATTTTATTATTTATTATTAAAGTTAAAATACAACTGAGTATTTTGTGAATATTTCAAATGCCTACCTGTTGCCATTTTTGATATCGAGCAAAAAAGGGCAAAAAAATCGCGTTTGTTGTATGGGAGCCCCCCTTGAATATTTATTTTATTTTGTTTTTAGTATTTGTTGTTATAGCGGCAACTGAAATACATCATCTGTGAAAATTTCAACTGTCTAGCTATCGCGGTTCTTGAGATACAGCCTGGTGACAGACAGACAGACAGACGGACAGACGGACAGACAGCGAAGTCTTAGTAATAGGGTCCCGTTTTTACCCTTTGGGTATGGAACCCTAAAAACAACAGACCTAAAAAAGCCTCTTGACGTAAACTTGAAATTTATGCTTAATTAAGTACAGTCAACAGCAAAAGTAGATGATCAAAATCAGAAGTTCAATACTAATGAACGGAGTTCGCGTCAGAACTCTGTGGCGTCGAAGTGATTCAAACCACTCAACGCCACATCAACGCCACTTACGCCACACAGAAATCACTTGACGCCACAAAGTTCTGCTGACGCGAACTCCTTTAATTAGTATTGAATTTCTGATTTTGATCATCTACTTTTGCTGTTGACTGTACCTATCTACTTTAATAAATGATGTGATAATCCTCAATGATGGTGTGACAACAACAAAAGACTGTAAGCAACCTTCACGCTACGCGCGGATGGAGCGTGACTGAGTGACAAACTAGCCAATAGCTCATCTATGGATAGCAGAAAAACTATATTGGATAGGGTGACAATTTATTATGTATTCAAATGAAGGAGTAACTTTTAAACTAAAAATAATTATTAACAATATATGTAATTATATTATACGCTCTCGAAGTGAGTAGTCGAATTCACCTCTCTAGAGAGGTGAGTAGTCGAGAGAGAAATATTATATTGTTAAAGAAAAGAATAATCTTCATCATCATCATTTCAGTCGAAAGACGTCTACCGTTGGACATAGGCCTCCCACAAGCACAGCTATTTCGACTTCGCTAGCGAGTTTTGTAACAAAACCAAAACTCCGTAAATAATATTTAAATATGAAATATTGTATGAAATATGTATTAAAATTCGTACCATGATCACTATGGATTTCGATAGGTAAGAAACCTAACGTAATCTATTCGATAGTCATTAACGATTTTCCTGTTCTTTGTTTCTCGAATCCAGGTGATTCCCGCGGTGTTCACAATGTCATTGGTGCACCTTGTGGGAGGCCTTCCAACGTTATGTCTTCCAGTACGCAGTCGCCACTCCAGACCCTTTCAGCAGTATCCGTTCAATATGCTCTGCCCAATACTGCTTAAGTTTAGCGATTGTTCGGGCTATGTGTCGATTACCTTGGTTCTCCTGCGGATCATTTCATTTTTGAGTCGATCACGTGGGGAAACTCTAAGCAGAAGCTCCATTGTCCTTTGGGTGACGTTTAGCTTTTAGAAAAGAATTAAAGATCCTAAAATAATTATGAAACTGGTTGAAAGGAGAGGTAAGCAACTATCATCATCTGCCTAGCCTTTTCCCAACTATGTTGGGGTCGTCTTTCAGAACCGGATGCAGCTGAATTCCAGTATTTTAAATGGAACGACTGCCTATCTGACCTCCTCAACCCAGCTACTGGGTAATACAATACCCCTTGGTAAGACTGGTTATCAGATTTTCAGGCTTCTGACTATCCGTAACGACTATCAAAGATCCACGAATGACAGCCGGGACCAACGGCTTAACGTGCTTTCAGAGGCACGGAGGGGTCTTGGTAAGTAAAGATGGACACCTATCCACAGACCAACCGCGGTAAGCGTAGTTTAACCTGATCGATTAACCGGTGCGGCTGTTATTACTTAGCCAAAAACCCCTCAGAGGTAAGTAACTATCTAGGGAGATATAGCGGTATAAGGATCTTATGGCGAGTTGTCAAAATCGGAATGAATGCCGCCATCTTGTGTATTCACACTTATTTACCAACAACAGCACCACTCTGTCCACGTCATTCAAGCACCAAAGGGTCCTGGTAGCACTCCATATATATAACATACCATCACGCCTGTATAACCGTAGGGTTAGGCAGGTGTACCTATAGTACACCCACAGTTCGCCAGTTATGTTTAAGTCCCATGTTATAGGGGGCGAGCCTATTGCCATCAAGCGGGCACACATCCAGACTCCGGGCTGCTGAGAAATTCCAGATGGAAAAACCCTATAACTCTTTGCCCGGCCCGGGAATCGAACCCTGGACCTCATGCTCAGCAGTAGAGATGGCGACCGCAAGACCAACGACGCAGTAGCACTCTATCTTTGTGTAGATATTGCCATTAATATTGCAACGTGAAAACTACTTGAAACACTACAAGCCACCATTTGTACTACTTACTTTTTAAAATGAGTTTTGCATCGTGATAATTTTACTGGCCATAATTTAGTTTTCAACACAAAACAAGTGATCGATTCGTTATTGGCAATGATGGATCACTTGCAATATTACCAATTTATCTCTTTTTTCACGTCTATTCTTCACGCCCATTCACGCATCTGGAGTGAGCAGAATTCCAAGGTTGCAATTAATTGCAACGCAGGCTTATATTAAATAAGCCAACGCAATCATTGGTCATTTTATTGATGACCTCGAGGTTTTAGTTCGAAATCTTCGACGCCCGAACTCACCTCTTGGGGAGTTCGGGCGTCGATGTTTTGGATCACCAGGTATTTTCCAAGAGGTCGCCAAAAAGTCGTGGAAATCTTCCTCAAAGATCTCGCAGGCGATTACAGATAATGGAGGAATTGTGCACCGTATTATAATAAAGCATGCCACTGTGAATTCCGATCCACTATTACTATCATTTTAATTTTTAGGGTTCCGTACCCAAAGGGTAAAAACGGGACCCTATTACTAAGACTTCGCTGTCTGTCCGTCTGTCCGTCTGTCCGTCTGTCTGTCTGTCTGTCACCAGGCTGTATCTCAAGAACCGCGATAGCTAGACAGTTGAAATTTTCACAGATGATGTATTTCTGTTGCCGCTATAACAACAAATACTAAAAACAAAACAAAATTAATATTTAAGGGGGGCTCCCATACAACAAACGCGATTTTTTTGCTCTTTTTTGCTCGATATCAAAAACGGCAACAGGTAGGCACTTGAAATATTCACAAAATACTCAATTGTATTTTAACTTTAATAATAAAATTAAAATAAAATAAATATTTAAGGGGGGCTACCATACAACAAACATGTTTTTTTCGGCGTTTTTGCCTTGTGGTACGGAACCCTTCATGTGCGAGTCCGACTCGCACTTGGCCAGTTTTTTTAAACTAATTTAGCTAGACACGCTCTTTTATGCACATAGGCGGTGGTTAGAAGTTTTCATCAGTTCTAGGGCCGTGATCGGTATGTTCGCCGAGCCAAACTAAAACATAAAAATCAACTCTTGATTTATTATTGTTATCTGACGAAGTGACGCGCGCTTAAATTGAGGTAACCAAGTATACAAACACACTGTGAATGTGGGTGTGAAGACGAGTAGCGTCAGCACACTTCCGAGTTCGCCATTGTCTCGCACGTGTCGAGAGCTCCTGCACTTACATACACATTCACAACATGTTTGTACACTTTGTTACCACAAGTAAAGTGCGAGTCACCTCGTGAGATACAATCCGTCCGACTTAACTGTGCACCTGGCGCTGTGACGTTACTCTGTCGTATTGTTTGAAAAAAAAAGGTTAACTTCGTAAAAATATTTTTTACGATTTTTTTTTCAACATGCTTGCAGGTATAGTTTTTATCGTAATGATAAATATGATAAATATAAAAATGTTCGCGCATAAACGCATTCCAGCGAGGTGCACACTTATGTTGGACGGTTTGTAAAAATACTGTACTTTATAAATGCCCTAAAAATTTCGAAAGGTCAAAATTATTACTGACTGGCACCCATATCAATAATGATTGCACGTCGAGATAATAAAACAATTACTTCGGATAAAAAGTACTCAACTTTAATCTTGTAAAGAACAGGGGGCCTAAAAAGGCCACTTTAGCAGAATCATACAAGGATAACAATATGGATCATAATATGGCGAAGGCAGTCCGTGTTTTTCTTTTTTCGCTGCACTACGTAGGTATAATCAAAGAGATTGGAATTGGATTTGGATTGGATTGATTGGTATTTTAGCACAGACAAAAAAAAAATACTGAAAAATCCTTTACCAGTGGCATTTGATATGATTAACTTAGCAGTTAACTGTCCATTATGATTCATAATGTTATCCTTTTATGATTCTGCCAAAGTGGCCTTTTTTTACCCGACTGCGTCAGAAGGAGGGTTATGTTTTTCGAGTGTATATGTATGTATGTATGTATATTTCTTTGGCACGCTCTGTAGCCTAAACGGCTTGACCGATTTCAGCTTGAGAGGTGCCGTTAGATTCGTCTTAATTGTGAGAGTGACACTGGGTATATCAAAATTGAAAAAAAAAAAAATGGCTGAATTACCAGGACAAGTTATCTCAAGTATTAACATTAACGAATTTAAAAAAAAAACTGTTCAAATTGTTAAATAGCAAGGTGTATTATTCTGTTGACGAATATTTAAATGACAATTTTTAATTATAGGTACTTGTTGACTAAATTCAATCTGTGCTCATGTTATGACATACTAAATAATTTTGTTAATTTTGATTATTGTTGTAAATTATTATTATTTTTTTTTATTTAATTATCACATGACATTGTGGAACCTTTGATATATTGTATGCCTTTTGGCGGGGCACAGCCCGGATCTTATGTATTTATAACACCTTTTGTATGTACCCTGTGTTCACGAAATAAATGAATTTGAATTTGAATTTGATTTTTGTCGCAATACGTCTTCAAAAAAAAATTTTTTTTTTCTTGAAACCTATCGAGTGGGGTATCAAAATAAAGGGTTTTAAAAGCTGATTACATATATATATATAACTTATATCCTTAAAAGTAATTCGAAGTG
Source organism: Mesoligia furuncula (assembly GCA_916614155.1). NCBI lineage: Eukaryota > Metazoa > Arthropoda > Insecta > Lepidoptera > Noctuidae > Mesoligia > Mesoligia furuncula. Next base: position 768,359 of record OU744814.1, read on the forward strand.
ACAAATCGTAAAAAACACGTACCAAGAACTAAATCGTTTGCGAAATCTTTCACATTTGTAAACTAAAAAGCTGGAAATAAAAAACCATACCATTTTTATTATATTTTCAAATTCAAATGGGTTCCGCCTGCTTCCAACTTTTATTTAATTTAAAATGGGCTTGTTTGTAGCTTTTCAGTTTCGCAGTCAGGTTTTTTAATTACTTTTTTTTTGTTATTATGTAAAAGTAACTGTCACGAACTTTTAATTTCTCTTTCAATATAATGTTATTATAGTACTTTACCGGTTTGAACTCGTGCCCTTTCGATTGACAGTCGATACTTGTTCCGTTGCCCTATTGTTGTTTTAAAAGTTCACGGTTGTTTCGATCAAACTTTCTCAGAGTAGGTGTATTTACTAAAGTAGTACATTAATCGTGCCACCCTGATCTCCTGCACAGACTGCATTTCAATGTCCCCCAGATATCAGTTAGATTTAATCCGCGGATCTCCATTTCTTTTCCTCTTCTAACTCATACATGGTGCGAGCGAGTAAGGAATTTGATATTCTTTGCAAAGAGTTCTTATTTCAACCCATTTACCACCAAAACCTATTCTGTACGCACTCGGCTGAACGCTGACTTTTTTAAAAGTGCATAGTGCTTATATACCTTATATGTATTCTTTTCTATTGTGCTTGTTAGTGATCTTAGGATTTCTACAACATTTTCTGTTTTTACCCGTGAGAACCTGTAATTGGCTTTATGTCTCATATACAACTGTTATCCCTCTGTTATAGCTGTTGATACTCCTATATATAAATAAATAAAAAACGGTCAAGTGCGAGTCAGACTCGCGCACCGAGGATTCAGTACAAAAATGGAAGGAATGTAACTACAAATTAACGGATTTCTGATTTTTAGGGTTCCGTAGTCAACTAGGAACCCTTATAGTTTCGCCATGTCTGTCTGTCCGTCCGTCTGTCTGTCTGTCCGTCCTCGCTTAATCTCTGTGACCGTTAGAACTAGAAAGCTGAAATTTTGTAGGAGTACGTATATCAGTTACGCCGACAAAGTGGTAAAATAAATTTTTTGAAAATATTTTTTTTTTAAGGGTAGCTCCCCTACATGTGAAGTGGGGATGAATATTTTTTTCATCATCTACCGCATCGTGTGGGGTATCGTTGAATATGTCTTCTAAAATAGCTTAGGGGTTGCTAAAATTATTTTTCGATTTAATGCTCCATTTACGAAATATTAAAGTTTAAAGTGCAAATTTTTGTTCCAGTAGGGCGTCCCCCCCCCCCCTCTAAAAGCTAAACTACGGGCTTGAAAAATCTGGAAAAATTCTAGATGATAGTGCATTTCATGAACTTTAAAGGAAAAGTATAGCGGTTAAGATAACTTTATTAGTTTAGCAGTAATAGTCGTTGAACTTGGGTGTTGGATAATTTTGTACCAAATACAAAATCCTTAGCATTAATCCTTTAAAGTGACTAAGATGAAGTAGTTGCTTGTTTATAATGGGTAAAGACTTGCATTGAAAACCAAAATATCTTTTTTTTTACCTATTCAGAATAAAGAACAACAGAATCGTACTAAATTGTGTGCGGGCTACTACGGAACCCTACACTGTGCGTGGCCCGACACGCACTTGGCCGGTTTTTTTTCCTTTACTTGTGCTACATGACATTCAATCAACTCAGCCTATCGCAGTCCACAGCTGGACATAGGCCTCTCCCAGACAGCGCCACAACACTCTGTTCTCCGCCTTCCGCATCCAGTGTACCCCAGCCACCTTCTTTAGGTCGTCCGTCCATCTAGCTGGGGGGCGTCCCACACTACGCTTACAATACGCGGTCTCCACTCCAGGACTTGTCTGCTCCACCGGCCATCGGTCCTTCAACAACATGGCCAGCTCACTGCGACTTCAGTTTGCTTACGCTGCAATCTATGTCGGTAACTCCGGTTCTTTTCCGGATAATTTCATTCCTGATTTTATCCTTCAAAGAGACTCCGAGCATAGCTCGCTCCATAGCGCGCTGAGCGACTTTGAATTTTTGGACCAGCCCGACCGTCCGTGTCCACGTTTCAGCACCGTATATCATGACGAAGCTTTTCAAATGCTGCCCAACCCAACTGGATCCTTCTGTTGGCCTCTTGCTCGAAGTTGTGTCTACCGAGCTGGATGACTTGCTCTAGGTAGACATAATCCTTCATAACTTCGAGAAGCGACCCTTCGATGTGGATTGGACTCGGCAATACGTGCGAAGTGAACATGACTTTAGACAAAAGTCGTGACATGACATTGCTTCTTGCCAAATTTCATGATTCTAGGGCAACGGAAAGTATCGTATAGGTTTTGATTCCCTTGCGTGTGTCAAAATATGCGGCATAAACGGAACATAAGCGCCCGTATCATTTGATTGCTTTGACTTAGAAGTTTGATTTTCTTCAAGGGATTGCAACCTTAAGTATTTGATATTAATTTCAATTTGATGACTACACTCATTCCTGAGAAAAAGGGTCTTGATAGATGGACAGACAGACGGACAACGAAGTGATCTTATATGGGTTCCGTTTTTTCTTTTGAGGTAGGGAACCCTAAAAAATAGCTGCTCAGTATTGCACTTAACTATGAAAAGGTAGATTATTGTTGTTGATGACCGGCGATACATTTCTACGGTAGGAGTCTAAAATCATTATGCTGAATTCAGGGTTGCAGTTTGCGCACTGATTTTTTTTTTCCTGTAGGTATCCTACTGAATATACCAATTTGAATGATTTTTTCCCACATAACGGTCGGAAGAAACTCCTTTTATTCGACGTCATTTCTATCACTAGGGAAACTAAACCGTCATTCTGTACCTATTAACACTAGGTAGGAATACCTTATTAGGATTAACTAAATTACTAATTCCCACGAAACTGCCTCTTACTGCCAGTCATTTTTAAACAGGCGAGCCAAACGCACGTAGAAATTGTGCCCAATAGCGTGATACGAAAGAAAAAGAAACATCGGGTTTTTCATGTGAAAATAAAAATAATAATTTATTCGTTTCGTAAAAATCACTGTTATAAAATAACAGTTCTTTTTTGTACCTAGTATTTTTCGGGAACAGTGATTTAGAATAGAGACCGGGAGTTAGGAAGTTATTTTTTCTAATCATCTAATATTTTTGTGACAGTGTTAAGTGTTAATAAAAGTGGTGAACCAGTTTGACGTTTTAATCAGTGATAAGTCGTTAAATTGTGATATCATTTTTGAAAGGAAGTACACCTACTTATTGAGGTAAATATTGACATTAGGTTTACATCTGTGTTTACTATTTGTATTCAAATTAAGGTTTTAAACTCGTGACATTAAGCTAAACTGGTAAATGTTTCGAATGTTTTGTTTTTTTTTTCCTGATAAATTATTAGATTTGACAATTTGACAAGTGAGCGGAAAATGTATTAAAATCGATGGAAGGCCAATTTGTGGGATTAAATTGTAACTTGGTATATAAATATACTAGCAGTGCCCCGCGGTTTCACCCGTATATATGTCGATCCCGTGGGAATATCAAGATAAAAACTATCCTATGTCCTTCCGCGGGATGCAACCTATCTCTCTGCCAAAATTTAAAGAAATCCGTTCATTGGTTGGCGTCAAAGGCTAACATACAGACAGACAGACAGACAGAGTTACTTTCGAATTTATAATATTATTATGGATAACTTGGTAAATATTAGTGATAATAACATAGAGGGCCATCAAAGAGTATTTGCACAAAATAAATAGACTTTTTGTGTAACTGCTAAACTTCAAATAATTAACTCATCATTATAAAAAAATGCAGATCTGAAAAATGGTTGTCTTTTGTAAAGGTCAGTTAGATAAGACGTACATGAATTTAATTAATGATCATGGAATAAAATTCCTTATTAAATTAATCATCGTTTCGGTAATCTTACAAATACTTTTTATGATTGGATCTAAATCTTCAGACCGGAAATAGGTAATTGGATACATTCTAATGATATTACTCTTCTTTGATCGGATAGTTAAAAATATAATCTAGGTATACTTGATAACAATTATAATTATGATGATTGATGATGAGGATGGACCAAGTCACTCTGAAACATTCATATTTCTGAGTTGAGATGCTTAAGTTCTGAGTTGAGTTACACAATTAACTACTGACAAATAAAAAAAATAAAAAAATTAATTCACATGCACCTAGCTTCTGACGTTTCATAAGTGCCCGTGTAGGTATGGGCACTTATGAAACGTCAGAAGCTAAGTGCACAGTTCCAATTGGTCGTTTCCTATGGAGAAGAGCCGGCAAGAAATTCCATGGTTACTCTTTTTAAAAATGACTTTAATGGCTTTTACAATGTTTTCAAATTACAGTAGATATGGGAGGACATCGTAGGCCTGTCAAAAAGTACCAGGTACTTGATAAAATAAAAAGTGGTCTAGCATGCACTTACTGAGGCCTAATCACAGAACACTATTACCATAACGGGCTCTAATTCACTATGACCACTCAATGATTCCTTACTTCGAAACCACGTCAATTCCTTAGTTAATTACGCCAACGACTAGCCTCGCGTTCACTTCGCGCGGTTTCGTTCATTTTATTATAATAGAGAATACGGCCCCTGGACAGATCCCCCTCAAATATGTGTAGTTCTATCCTCAAAAGGCCATTTCAGACACTAATCTACATGGCCCTTACATAATAATAATATATTCGACAATAATAATATATTCGACAACTATCACACAACGCCGTCTAGTCCCAAGCTAAGCAGAGCTTGTGTTATGGGTACTAGACAACTGATAAACATACTTATATATTTCTAAATACATACATATTATAGATAAATTACACCCAGACACAGAACAAATGATCATGCTCATCACACAAACATTTGTCCTGGGTGGGAATCGAACCCACGACCTCCGGCATAGCAGTCAGGGCCACTAACCACTAGACCAACGGGCCAGTCAGACATAATATATCCAAGATTATGTCTGGACTTTAAAAGAGACTGTGACCTCTGAGTTTTTTCGGTCTTTCTTCTCCGAGTAGTCAGATACACCGGACTCACCTAGTTTTAAAAACGTTATCAATGATTGACGTGTAAAAGTTTTTGTACGAATCTATTTACAACAAATAAAATAATTTAACTTTTATTATTTGAACCCTCGGCTCTGCTGTCCCTCTTAACAAGAAGAAGCGTGAAGATAGACAGTTTGTAGTAGCTACTACACGTAGTTAGTTAACAAATGAATGCGGAACATTTTGTTAAACGATTTGCTTTCACCAGCTCGCTTTACTCTTAAGATGAGTATACACTAGAGCATTTTCTCGAGCACCCATGTTATGAAACGTTCTTACGAATAGTACAAAACAGGCAAAGGCTCAGTTTCCAAAAACATTTCCATGTAATGTAACGTTCCTGCGAATGCTCAACGCTCTGTTCGACGTAATGCTCAACGCTCTGTTCGACGTAATGCTCACGGCACCTGAGCATTTCTTTCTACCTTGCGTTCATTGTTGTAATGTCAGACCTACAGGTACCGCTCATGCCTTTGCTCGATAAAATGTTACACCAATACACTCGTTAGTTTTTAAAATCACGTTGTAACAAAACATCGAGCGTCGTGTTTGAAGTGCGGTTTCATAAAATTTAAAAGCTGCGAATGCTCGATGTTCTGTTACAAGTAAATGCTCTAGTCTATACTCACCTTTATAATGTGTACACTCGTACAGTTGCCGGAATCGAGCGCTCGCTCTGTACCCAATTCAATGGATTTAGGTTACAGCAGCAATAAAATTGTGATATCTGCGAGCAATATGAGACTGAATTGATTTTTTTGGGTCAAGATTCTTAGAAACTTCTTTATTTTGAATACTTATTGAACTTAACTACCTACCATATATATTTTTTATTTTCAAACAAGTTTTTTTTTTGTTAGCATAATTATATTGTGTGCCACTGCTGGCAATGGTCTCCCCTTTTTCCTTTCAAACCTCATGTTTTGTGCGAGCTCCGGCCATGTTGATTCTGCAAACCTTATCAGACATAACAAGATAATCTTAAAATAATTAAATAATTTGATTAGCGCTTTAACCAGCAGACGGCCAGTGCTATTAGCAAAACGGAGCTTAACTCAGCCTGGGGACTTCCCTATAAACATATGAATAACATAATCAGCCTATAATGTTCCCACTGCTGGGACACAGGCCTCCTCTCTGTGAGAGGGAGTTTACCATAATCCACCACGCGGGCCCAGTGCGGGTTGGTAGATGTCACATGTCTTCGAATTTTTGGTTCTAGGACATGCCGGTTTCCTCACGATGTTTTCCTTCACCGTTTTGAGAGCAGTGGTGATGAAATGATTTACAAAAAGTAAAGCGCCTGTCTGGGTTCGAATCCACGAACTTCAAGTGTAAGTCGGGGCCGTTACTATTGGGCCAGCTCTGCTCAAATAAATACATAATAATGTGAATGAAATCTTATAAACAATAATTTTATTGTTGCTACAGATTCACCTTTGCGTAAGGTACAGACGCCAGCACATCAAGCTACTACAATCTGTCAAACTTTAATAGATTTTCAACTTTATCGCTAAAGCGTTCAAAGTTTATTCGGAAAATTTGACAGTTTCGGGTAGCTTGATGTGCTGGCGTCTGTACATTGAAGGGACAGCTTTAAGAAAAGGAATCCCACGATTGCCGGTAAAGCTGTTATATGTAGCTAGTTTTACAATGACAATTGCGCAAACAGTCACCAGCGATTATTTTGACGTATTACACTAATGTTGACGTCGATCAAGTTAAATAATTAAAACACTGACTGGTTTGGCTTCACAGATTTTTCAGTGTGGTTATTTTAGGAATTGCCAGCATCTTAAATTAGCATATCCGTTTTACCCCACTGCTAAACCTTCTCAAGCTTTCTAAAGAACGTGGTTTGTGGTGGCAAGCGACTAAGAGATTAGTATAGATTGAAGGTTTAAATCAAAATCTAAAGTAATTTATTTAAATTAAACTGAGAATCAGCACTTTTAAATGTCAAAATTACATGATGCAGTCCCTCAAAACGCCAGCTCTTCACCACTTCCTAGTGCTTTAGCTAAGAAGAAGAAACAAACTCCCCAGCAGCACAGCTGACTGTTCAGTTAGATAGTTCTTAAACGACCTTTAACTAGTTAACACCTCAACCGTTCAACTATTATCGTTCTAAATATGTGTCAAAGCCGTTAAAATGTCTATAAACAAGTGATTATTGCAACTCAAGTATCGAGGGAACCTTGATAGCTTACAAACGGAAACGCCATCAAATAAACACCTAATCATACTGTTTCATTAATTTGCTATTTCCTTCCGTCTGTATGTTTGCTGCCACGAAGTGAGAGAGCAAAGAAGGCCTGATGATATATTCTGTAAAATATCACCGTGGAAATTTAGGTGAAGTGAGCTTTAGTGAGCTGGTATTCCACATGATGCCGGAGATTGACATTAGTGACAGCTCACTTCACCTGTGTTTTCACGATGAGATTTTTGCAGAATAGGTCCGCTGTTGTACCGGACACCGGTGAAGTTGAGGAGACCTGTATTTTTACGTCTAGGAAAGCAAGAAGTCAACGTGGCGTTATTCAGCTGTCAAACCATCTTACTTCGAGAAAATCGGCTGTTCTGTACTGTACATGTCACCACGTAGATATTGCATTTTTGTATGAATCAGGAGTTTGTTTTTATAATAAAACGATAAATTTCATCGCTGGTGGATCTATAATAAAATTATGCACTGAAATTCATATGTTTGCGCACCGATGTCCCTAATACCCTGTAATCCATACTAATATTATAAATTCGAAAGTAACTCTGTCTGTCTGTCTGTGTCTTAACCTAAACCACTGAATGGATTTCGATAAAATGTGGCAGAGAGATAGATTGCATCCCAGGGAAGGATATAGGATGGTTTTTATTGACATACCTCGCGGGTGGAAGCTAGTTTAATAATAATAATAATTTTTTTATAAAATATTTATTAGTATTTGTTTACTATAAAATATTTATTTATGTATATTTTATTGTATACCAGAAAATATATAACAAAAAAAAATACGATTTTGAATACAAAACATACATATCTTGACATTTTTGTTAAAAACATTGATAATGTCAACCCACTGTGTCTGTCTACTCTGTGATATTAGTAGAAATACAAAGCAACAGTTTTTCCTGTTATCCTGGACTAATTTGATAAAATTGATTTGCGGCGAGTGCTACTTCCAAGTTGGTCGCAGTTACTTGGCTGTTTTAGTATTTTTAGGCTAAAATAAATAAAAATAGGAACTAATAGAGCACCATGCCAAAACAAAATGCTGTAATGTAATATTAAACGGTAAGTATTGTTAATTATTAACAATATGATTTATTAAATGAATCATCATAAATTATTGTTCATTATGTTTATTTTATTGTCCAGTTGAACCACAATAATGACGTTGGACATAAATATTTCATAAAATCATCATCATTATAAATAAATATCAATTGCTGAATGCGTGCCTCTAAACCAATCAATCTGTACCACTAGCCTCTCCCCAACTATGTTGAGGTCAGCTTCCAGTCTAACCGAATGCAGCTGAATACTCATCGGTGGGGTGGTAATAAAATGGTTGTCTGTGTGGTGCCGGACTTAAAGAATATCACCACCCCATACTTCCCGTGGGTGTCGTAAAGGCGACTAAGGGGCGTACCGGAGAATGGGCAGCAGCGTTCTCTATGCATTCCACCACCATACCATAATGCGATCGCCAACCCGCCTGCCAAGCGTGGCGATTATGGCAACCCCCCCCCCCCCCTTTTGGGGGAGGCCTATGTCCAGCAGTGGACGTCTTTCGGCTGAAATGATGGGGTGGTAATGATGATGAAGATTAGATTATTTACGAAACACAAGAGGAACACTCACGCGCAATATAACAACATAGCTACAATCTAATGCAATGCAGCTGAGACACAATTTGAAGCAATAGGGACGTGTCGGGAATAATTAATGCTTTCTTATTACACTGATAGGCGATTCGCATACTAATTGGTTACATAACATAACGCGTTGTTTCCCCGAGGCAGAGGTATAGTAGAATTGTAGGTACACCCACATGTCGCCACTTCGCCAGCATGTAATAAGGGGCGAGCCGATTGCCTTCAATCCAGACTCCAGTCTGCTACTGAGAAATTCTAAAGGGGCTTGCAGGACCTAAACGCAAAAAAACGCAAGTTTTAGAAGCAATAAAAGTATATGTTCGACTTCAGTAAACAAAATCAGAAAAATATATGATATGCTTCAGGATATATGCTAGGTAGATAGTGTTTTGAAAACATAATACACGATAGAAAAAAATCATGCAGATACCTCTAAAACTTTCTTTTTGCCATAAAAACCGTACTAATATACTTACATACAATCATTCTGATTTTTTGCCAGATTATTCTACTGAAGCACTGGTGTTTTAATTTTTTAGTCCAAACAATAGATTTTTTGTAAATAGATCATCATTTCAGCCGAAAGACGTCCACTGCTGGACATAGGCCTCCCCCAAGCACCTCCACTTCGACCGGTCCTGTGCTTCCCGCATCCAACGGGTTCCTGCGGCCTTCACAAGGTCATCTGTCGACCTTGTGGGAGGCCTTGTAAATAGATAATTGCTTCATATTTTACAATAAATTACCAGCGTTGTTTCATCGCACTTCTCTTTCTTTTATATGCAGTTCGACAGTTAATGGAAAAATTCGTCTGTCTGAGCCACCTTCTGAAGGTCGTCTGTCGATCTAGCTGGGGGGCGTCCCTCACTACGCTTGCCGATACGTGGTCTCCACTAATGGACTCGTCTGCTCCACCGGCCATCGGTACTGCGCTAAACATGGCCAGCCCTCTGCCACTTCAACTTGCTGACGCTGCGCTGCAAGCTATGTCGGTAACTCCGGTTTTTTTTCGGATCATTTTAGGAGAACTGGTCACCTTATTAGTTCTGGAAGTGTATAGGTATCAGGTCCAATTGAGGTTATTTCAAGTTAAAGAAATATCAACTTTATTCTAATGGAAATAAAGTTGATTTCAGAGTGACTGACATTATTCAAAAAGTTATAAGAATGCTTGAAGTTGTAGCGTAAATTTAACTTTATTGTGTTCCATAAACTCATATTTGTTTACATTTCTGGCAATTAAATCACGAAATTAGGTTACATGTGTCATTGTGTGTACCGTTTTCAGGCTTACTGCCTGTCTCGTTCCTCTGTAATTGATATTCGTATAGAAACCGGAAACTCTCATTGAATTGGTTTTTGTAAGCCATGTGTGCCAAATTGATGAATTCTTTGCGGCTGCTCTCAATTGGTCGTCTTTCAAAAGCTTTTGTTACTTGGCAATATTGGCAGAGAATAAATTGATATTGGCTCCAATGATTTGTTTACTACCACAATAGCTGTAGTTGGCCACAATAGTTTGGCCAAGCAATTTAACTGTAATACATAATCAGCCTATACTGTTCCCACTGCTGGGACACAAGCCTCCTCTCTGTGAGAGGGAATGGGCCGTAATCCACCACGCAGGCCCAGTGCGGGTTGGTATTTAGTCATGTCACATATCTTCGAATTTTTGGTTCAGGGACATGCCGGTTTCCTCACGATGTTTTTGAGAGCAATGGTGATAAAATAAATTAACACAAAGTAAAGCGCCTGTCTGGGTTCGAACCTACGACCTACAACTCGTAAGTCGGGTCCGTTACCACTGGGCCATCACAGCTCTTCAACTATTCCGTAATATCAATGTCAAATTGTAAGTATAGCCCTGAATCGATTGCATACCCGGGTTCGGTTCCCGGATCGGGCAAAGTGTTTTTCCATCTGGAATTTACCCGGTTGATGGCAATAGGCTCACCCCCTATTACATGGGACTTAACTGGTGAAATATATAAAATTATATAAATTATATAGGTACTTATTATATAAATAATATAAAATATATAGGTACCTCTGCCTGACCCTTTGGGGATTACATGCGTGATTTTATATCTTGTGTGACGTTAATGCAATGTTTCCTTCATCAGACATTAATAACACACAAGCTAACGATATAAATACACCATGTTCTCCCATTAACTCGAGAAATACAATTTTATTAACTTGTCTAGACGTTCTTATCTAAATACGACCGTTATATATCTCACTAGTACATAAAACTATGTACTTTACTATTTAACAATTTATTATATTCGCCTTACACGCAATCTGTACCAATTATGTGAAACGGACAGCGGGGCATTAAGCTAAGAACAAACTTAGATACGCTACCAAGCGAAGCGAATATCAATCGTATTGCAAAAACATAAAGATGAAATTGGTCGCAATTCTTTACTTGGTAGTCTTTAATCAGATGCCACGTTAACTCGACACTGGAAAAGTAATATTGAACTTTATGTTGCACATGTTAAAGTCTTTACTATGTGCAGGATGTAAGATGGTAGATCTTAACGAGATCCAATAAGATCATGCTTAGAGAGACGTAAGGCGAGAAGGTGGATATGGATAAATATGTATTAATTATCGAAGCAGGCTTTAATATAATGTTCTAGGTTGTCACAATTGGGGCAGGGTCTTAAGCGAGTAAGGATAACTCCATGTCTGTACGTATAAGTGGTGTGAACTCGAAAAATGTTGAACTGATTTTAATGAATGAATGAACTTAAAAAAAAACAACCGGCTTCCAAAAAAAACACTACCTACAAAGTGAAAAATAACTACATTTTCGTTTTTTGACACTGACTTTCGAAATTAAAGTTATTTTTCACTTTGTAGTGTTGGTTTCTGGAAGTCGTTTGTTTTTTTTTTTTGTAAAAAAGTTTTTATTTTTCACTTTTTAGTTGTACCTACCTACCCCACATAAATTCAACACTACCTACTTGCTATGTGAAAATCAGTGACGCGAAGCTATTGAACCATAGATCATTTCTAGGTATTGAACACATCTGCGTACCTCTTTAGAGGGTACAGGTGTGATGTTATGTTGTGTGATTGCGTAAACAATGCATAGATATGCGATAGCATTTAGATTTATTAAAGAGTTCCGTTGTCTGACTCCGAAAATCATCATCAAATCTTTACGAAATTTAAATGGGACCGTTTCGGATGGGACCTTTCGAACAAAAAAAGAATTTTGCAAATTCTTCTATATAATTATGACGGAGTTATGCCCGAACATTACATAAAAAAAACATAAGTATAAACATCCGAATTGTTCCGAACCTTTTTCTTCTTTTTTTTTAGAAATTAGTTTAGCCTGGTACTATTTTTTTTTAACGTAGCCAAAGACTGTAGTCAAAGTATCAATCAACTCAGCATATTGCAGTCCACTTCTGGACATAGGCCTCTCCCAGGCTGCGCCATAACACCCTCCACTTTCCGCATCCAGTATGTCCCAGCCACCTTCTTTAAGATCAGACTGTAAACGTTCTTAAATTTACGAGAAATGCCTCTCTGGATTCTTAAAATCAATCCAGTTAAAAATATTTTTGCATTTTTTATCCATCGTCCGATATCGATATTTGGTTAATTTTGCGAACTGGATGGATGATCCCATTGATAATTAGAATTTCAAGTCCCTTATTTAAAAACGTTCAAAATAGCCGTAATCTTATCGAAAATAAATTTCAAAAATATGTTCAAATTAGGGATCTTTTGGCGCGTGGCCAAAATGAAATCCTTGTAGCACTGTATTTTTTATAGATTGAGACAGATTTAAATGTGACCGTGTTTTTTACAGCGTCAAATTAAAATAGCCTGATCGATCGAACGGTGACTCAAAACTTACGATACGATATAAAATACCCCACAGTCACCAAACATTATTAGTGACGTAGTGACAGCTTACGATTGCACCATGTTATCGCCACGCATACCAACGTGCAGCGTCGTGACGCAATCCCTTCGCATACCATAGGGAACACAATGAGATCGTGTGCGACTGCGCGAGTCGTGGTCATCCTTTCTCTTCCCATAGTTTCTCTGACCAGTTATGGATTCCTTACTTTGAAACCACGTCAATTCCATAGCTTTAAACACGAAAATTTTAAGTTAGTGATGTTTGAACTGTCAAAATACCACACTTGACAACCGTACCTACGTGGGATTTACGGGGTAAAATTACGCGGGGAATAATGATTTGTTGACGACCAGCATCCAATCTTTTTTTCCTTTTATTAAATTTATCCTTATGTTTGACTGCTGTCACTCTCTCTGTGTGAAAAACAATATATGCCTAAAAATGGTGATCGTGTTTCCATTTTAATGAGCAACATTCATAGGCATCCTCATCTTCAACATGATTACTATACAGAATTGGGGCATTGTTGCGGTACTTGCGTCAATTGATGTGTCCTATGACCATTTTCACGAATACTAGACGACACCTAAATGAAATACTTGCTGAAGGATTTTGAACTCTAGGCTCCAACCAGCGCCCTAATTGAATATTTATTTCTTTCTTTGAAGGAAATTCCTAATCCATTGCTTCATAGGTTTGAAAAACTCGTCTCCTCAACAAAGTAATTGACGCAATGAGCGTGGCTGAACTGTCAAAATAAATGGGAACGCGATCAATTGTCATTTTATGTGTGTTACCCAATTACCCGGCAGGCTCTCAGGTTAGGGGGTGAACTCCAACGTCGTAAAGTGGGGTTACCTCGACGGGTCGGCCGCAGGGTGTGGAGAAGTGTAGCAAACTATGTTCCATCTTCTATCCTGACCTCTGTGCCCTAAATCATGCAGGAAAGTGACCTCTGCGCTGCCGACGACGCCGTGGATCTTGCGAAGTTTTCGGCCAACAATATTTGAGTTACTGTCTACTAAGGAGAAGAATATAAATAAGTTTTAATCATGATCTGGCGGTTTGAGTAATTTATGCGGTCTACTCAAATGTCCTTTCTTTAGTATTGATTTTCAAATCGTTGAGCTTCTTAAGTTCTGATTGGAGCTGCACGATTTCTTGCAAATGAGTGCACTGACTGGACAGGTCCACTCAATCTGTATGGTTCATTCCTCAAAAGACCATTTCAGACATCAATCTACATGGTCTTCACATGATCTGACCAAGATTATGTCTGTACTTTAAAAGAGACTGTGACCTCAGAGTTTGTTTCGGCTTTTCTTAATTCTCAGAGTAGTCAGATAGTAAACGCCGACCTCATCTAGATTTAAAAAAACCGGGCAAGAGCGAGTCGGACTCGCGCACCGAGGGTTCCGTAACATCCGGGTTTATGAATAAGGTTTATGTTTATGAAATTTAATGTTTTTTTTATTATTTTTATATTTGAGTTGATTGAATAAAATGTAAATTGCGGTTTACGATTTATGACGTATTAAAAAAAAACTACTTACTAGATCTCGTTCAAACCAATTTTCGGTGGAAGTTTACATGGTATAAGTACATCATATATTTTTTTAGTTTTATCATTCTCTTATTTTAGAAGTTACGGGGGGGGGGGGACACACATTTTACCACTTTGGAAGGGTCTCTCGCGCAAACTATTCAGTTTAGAAAAAAATGATATTAGAAACCTCATTATCATTTTTGAAGACCTATCCATAGATACCCCACACGTATGGGTTTGACGAAAAAAAATTTTTTTAGTTTCAGTTCTAAGTATGGGGATCCCCAAAATTTATTGTATTTTTTCTATTTTTGTGTGAAAATCTTAATGCGGTTCACAGAATTCATCTACTTACCAAGTTTCAACAGTATAGTTCTTATAGTGTCGGAGAAAAGTGGCTGTGACATACGGACGGACAGACAGACAGACGGACAGACAGACAGACAGACAGACATGACGAATCTATAAGGGTTCCGTTTTTTGCCATTTGGCAACGGAACCCTAAAAATATGATTGACGTGTAAAAGTTTTTGTACAAAAACACTTACAGAAATAAAATCATTTAGGTATTTAATAATAGCCCAGTTACTGACACTGAACTTTTGTTGATATATAAACAAGGTCGCATGTACCTAGTACTCGCTCTATGGTACAGCTACAGACGACGCCAGCACATCAAGCTACTACAATCTGTCTAATTCCTTTAATAGATTTTCGACTTTATCGCTAGAGTATAAGGTTCAAAGTTGATTGGGAAAATTTGACAGTTTCGGGTAGCTTGATGTGCTGGCGTCTGTACCTACTAAACCTTGATCTTGCTCATAACACAATGCTGCTGCAAAAAATATTTGTATACAAAAAGTTTGTATGGAGTATTCTTCCGCTTGGATTCGTCATTTGTTTTTTTATGGTCTCAGCAAGTGTGGATTTTAATAGATTCTACTAGCAACTTTTTAATTTAATGTCAATGTCTAAAAACCGGTTTTCTGAAATTAACCCACGTTCACACGGATGTAGAAATATCGCGGCGGGATTTTATCGCGCATTGGATTTTGATCTCGCGGTGTTCAGCCTAGCATTGAGAATCCAACAAAGCGCATCCCAGCGTGTCAAAAAACACAATGTTGGATTTTCAGCTCTCGGCGATATTTGTGCGCGAAAAAAAATGTGCTAATCTGGGCCTACAGGTGGTCTCATATCTGAAGATGCGCCGCGTATCGTCGACGCCAGAATGGACAGGTAGATAATATAATATTCAACCTTAAGTTAGTCCGTGGAGCCGAGTAGAAGGGCCCGTGGCTAAATAATAACAACCGCACAGGTCGATCGATCAGGTTAAGCCAGTGATGGGGAAACTTTTTCCTTCGCGTGCCGACATTTACTAACGAAATATATGGCGGGCCAAGTAGTTGCATTTTTGGCTATATTATTTACTGAAATTAAAATATTGATATGTATTTTCTGAAACTCTAATTTATTGTGCAATATTACAAAATAATAGAAATAAGAAAGAAATTGCAATGAAATTAAACTTTTAAGTTAGCTGCGAAGTAGATGGTTGAGGAGCGCTGGTGTTTGTGGGGACAAGTTTGGACAAATTTTTTGTGTCTGGGTACGGTCTTACCCATTCTCCTTTCTAACAATACGAAAACTTCACTTGATTTTTGTTTGATGATCGCGGGCCAGATTTTAACACTTCGCGGGCCGGAATTGGCCCGCGGGCCGTAGTTTCCCCATCCCTGGGTTAAGCGTACCTAGCTGAACCTGATCGATCGACCTGTGCGGTTGGTCTGTGGATGGGTGACCATCTTTACATACCGTGACCCCTCCGTGCCTCGGAAAGCATGTTAAGCCATTGATCCCGGCTGTCATACGTGGATCTTTGACAGTCGTTACGGGTAGTCAGAAGCCCGAAAGTCTGACAACCAGTCTTACAAAGGGATATCGTATTACCCAGTAACTGGGTTGTGGAGGTCAGATAGGCAGATGCTCCATGTAAAATACTGGTATTCAGCTGCATCAGGTTAGACTGGAAGCCGACCCCAACATAGTTGGGAAAAGACTAGGCAGATGATGACGTTAGTCAATTCAATTCAATTCAATTTAATTTATTTATTGCTGAACATAGATGGTACAAATTACATTTAAAGATGTCGAGTAAATGCGCAGTTCATATGTCATGTGCGTGTGGTGTGAGGGCCACTTTGTTAAAACTCTTTGAAAATGTGCTTAGGATTTAGTGAACATTCCTAAAGAATTGTGAAAGTTGGAATCAGATTTTGTGAAAGTTTAATAACCGAGTTATAGACTGTAAAGTTGGGCCCTCAGTTCTCACATAGAGGATTGAGGGCCCACCTGAAACTGATAAACTATGGACACTACAGAAAAAGTCTTTATGCCAAAATCTAAGCTAATGCCAAACAAAATTTGTGAAAACAAGATATTATCGCAAAACACTGTCCTACTTTGTATATCTTCGTACAAAATGGGCCCTCAATTCTCATACACGTAAAAGTTTATAACGCAATTATAATTAAATCATTAACTTACAGCTACTGTTTGAAATCCTATATACTACTAAATAAATTGTGAAAATTTATGAAAGCAAGAACAGGTCACCACTTTTTGTTGTTTGAAAGTTATCCCTCAGTCCTCCATTTCTTTTGTTTTCGATTTATTACGCTTATCGTATGAAAGATAAGACAAATACAAAATTGTCTCTTTTTGTGTCAAAATTGTGCAACAAATTCGATACCAGAAAGAAATTAAAAGACCCTTTATTATATAAGAAAATCGAGTTTTATTTTTATTATCTGAATTTGCAAATAGGGTGACCACAATTTCTTTTAGATTGCAGTAAAGATTACTAAATGTACAGTATAAGTTTTAATAAACTTTCTTCGATTTTTCACTTATTATCGTCATAGAATTTGTACTCAAGTTTCGTGATAAAAAAAAATAATTTCGGAATTCGAATGACCACAAAAAAAATACTGCTACCCAAATCATTTTTGCTTGAAATATCGTTCGTTCTGAAATAACTAATGACAGTAATCAAATAATTTATTTATTATTTTTATAAAGACTTTTGCCCAACCATGGGACAATGTAGGCTCCTAACTAATATCTATATATATAAAAGAAAGTCGTGTTAGTTACTCCACTTATAACTCAATAACGGCTGAACCGATTTAGCTGAAAATTGGCAGAGAGGTAGTTGAGAGCCAGGAGAAGGACATAGGATACTTTTTTTTTTTTTTTAATACTTTTATTTAATTATAGGAGTAGGGTAGGAGTAGGATAGGAGTAGGGTAGGAGTAGGTTAGGAGTAGGGTGGAAGTAGGGTAGGAGTAGGGTAGGAGTAGGTTAGGAGTAGGGTGGAAGTACGGTAGGAGTAGGAGTGTAGGAGTAGGGTAGGAGTAGTGTAGAAGTAGGGTAGGAGTAGGTTAGGAGTAGGGTAGAAGTAGGGTAGGAGTAGTGTAGGAGTAAGGTAGGAGTAGTGTAGGAGTAGGTTAGGAGTAGGGTGGAAGTACGGTAGGAGTAGGAGTGTAGGAGTAGGGTAGGAGTAGTGTAGAAGTAGGGTAGGAGTAGGGTAGAAGTAGGGTAGGAGTAGTGTAGGAGTAAGGTAGGAGTAGTGTAGGAGTGGGGTAGGAGTAGGGTAGGGTAAGGGGTAGGACACCATGCGAACGATGTACCGCCGGGCAGCTAGAAATAATTTATATGGCAAAACAACGTTTGCCGGGTCAGCTAGTTATAAATAAAACTAATAACAAGCTAATATTATATTAAAAATATTATTACATGTATTTTATAATTATTGAATACATATATGCACAATAGTTGTAATATTAGTGTAGTTACTAAACAATAGTTTATGATAGTGCAGCGGAAGTGGTAGGTAATAAAGCATTAAGGCGAGTTTTATGAAACAGTTGTAGTGAAGAATAAAAATAATAATAATGTATTAATACGCAAACACATCTTCGGTCAAGACACTCGATCATCTTCGGTCAAGATATCAAACATTCAAGGTAAGTTTGTTTTGATACATAGGTACAAAATAATTTTAGAAAATTGTAATATTTTACTAAATAGTACTCAGATAGTCACTCTAAGAATTGTTTAATTCAATTTCACCTATTTATAAATTGTAAAGTTTATAAAGTAAAATATTATTATTTCATACTCCAGAAAACATCTTTGTTATTGTGCAAGTACCTACCTAGGAATAAAAAAAACATCCAGGAACGCACTACTTTATTAGGTACTAGCTTCTGCCCGCGACTTCGTCCGCGTAAAATTCGAAAGTCACATTGGAGCCATGTCATTATTTATTACTATTATCATAATAACGTTATTGTTGTTTTCCTCGGGAACAGCACTTTTTTCGGGATGAAAGGTTCAGTGGTTTAGGCGTGAAAAGCTAACAAACAAACTTACTTTCGCATTTATAATATTAGTTAGGATTATATTTATCCTACATTGTCTCATTGCTGGGCAAAAGCCTTTATAAAAATAATAAATAAATTATTTGATTATTGTCATTAGTTTTTTCGGAACGAACGATTTTTCAAGCAAAAATGATTTGGGTAACAGTATTTTTCTATGTGATCGTTCAATTTCCGAAATTATGACGATAATGCAAATATCGTCATAATTTCGGACGATACGACATATTATGACGATAATACAAATGCTATGACGATAATAAGCGAAAAATCGAAGAAAGTTTATTAAAACCTACTCTACATTTACTAATCTTTACTGCAATCTAAAAGAAATTGTGGTCACCCTATTTCCTAATACAGAGAAAAAAAATAAAACTCGATTTACTTATACAATAAAGGGTCTTTTAATTTCTATCTGGTATCGCATTTGTTGCACAATTTTTTTCACAAAAAGAGACAATTTTGTATTTGTCTTATCTTTCATACGATAAGCGTAATAAATCGAAAACAAAATAAAATGGAGGACTGAGGGCCCGAATTTTATCAAGGTCATAACTTTTAAACAACAAAAAGTGGTGACCTGTTCTTGCTTTCATAAATTTTCACAATTTATTTAGTAGCATATAGGATTTCAAACAGTAGCTGTAAGTTAATGATTTTATTATAATTGCGTTGTAAACTTTTACGTGTATGAGAATTGAGGGCCCATTTTGTACGAAGATATACAAAGTAGGACAGTGTTTTGCGATAATATCTTGTTTTCACAAATTTTGTTTGGCATTAGCTTAGATTTTGGCATAAAGACTTTTTCTGTAGTGTCCATAGTTTATCAGTTTCAGGTGGGCCCTCAATCCTCTATGTGAGAACTGAGGGCCCAACTTTACAGTCTATAACTCGGTTATTAGACTTTCACAAAATCTGATACCAACTTTCACAATTCTTTGGGAATGTTCACTAAATCCTAAGCACATTTTCAAAGAGTTTTAACAAAGTGGCCCTCACACCACACGCACATCATATGTCCTACCAATTAAGGCATGCAAAAAAAATTTTATACACAGGAGAAATTAAAATGAAATACAATTAAAAATAATTTAAAAGAACGATAATATCACAAAATAAGCCTAAATTAAATTAACAATTGATTATATAAAGCAGTTGCCAAAAACTATACGTTTCATAAAAAAAATATTTTAGTTTGAATTACTTATACATGTAAAATGTCAGCGAAATTAATCAGAATGTCAAATAAATACGATGTCAGAAATATTATTTTGGTCAAAACACTGCCAGTATGTACCTATAGCAAATCTTATACTATCTTATTGGTCCAAGGTCAAATTAACGGTATAGTAGATAGGTAACAAATCGGACTCAGTAAACCCTCACGTCAATCCCAATAAGTCATCATAATAAGTTCTTGTCTGACATGTATTCGTTTACTGTGTAGTACGCCTTATTTATTAGTGAGTTATGTAATTGTCTTTTAAATTTATTGTAATCGTTACAGTCTAGTAAAGCTTTAGGCATTTTATTGTAAATTTTAGGAGCCATGCCTAAGAGATTTTTCTGGAATATCGCCTTTTTATGTTGCCTACTGACTATTTTATTGTTGTGTCGCGCCCGACTACATGTTTCAAACAAGTGAGGATTACTTTTCACAAATAGAATCACCTCATATATGTATAGGCAGGGTACCGTTAGTATGCGGAGATTTACAAAAAATGGTTTGCAGCTATCTGTGCTTACAATCCCGCAAATAGCCCTAACGCATCTTTTTTGGGCTCTAAATACCATCTCCCAGTTTGTGGAGTTGCCCCAATATATTATGCCGTAACGTAATGTTGACGTTACGTAAGCATGATATGCTGTGATCAATGGTCTTTGATTGACCTCTTTAGCGAGATTTCGTAAAGCGTATGCATGCTGGCTCAGCCGTTTACATACGCTTTCAGTGTGTGTTTTCCACGTCATGTCTCTGTCCAACTCTATTCCTAAAAATTTTGTAGATGACGTTTCTGCAATTTTTTTGTTTCCATATCTTACGTCTGGTTTTTTGTGGTTTGTCCGTTGTTCGAAAGTCATTATTTTAGTTTTGTCAACATTTATTTTCAGATTATTCGCGCCCATCCACTCTGTTAATCTTTGAAAACTTTTGTTTATGTCTTTCTCTAGTGTCGCCGCATCATTATTACTAAAAACTACCGTACTATCATCAGCAAACAAGACCATTGGATGATGTGTTTGTTTGGGCATGTCATTAATATAAATTATAAATAATAAAGAGGAAACAATACCTCCTTGCGGTACGCCATTGTTATTAGTTCTCTGACTGGATATATTACGTTCTTTTTTTGATATCGTACATACTTTATCTATCCGCGTAACTTGTTTCCTGTTTGACAAGTATGATTTCACGAGGCTAAGAGCATTGCCTCTAACCCCATATCGTTCCAACTTCTTTAAAAGTAACGTCCGATCTACATAATCGAATGCCTTGCTCATGTCCATGAATAGAGCTGCTACCGGACTTCTGTTGTCAATACTGGTGATAATATTCTCAAAAAGATTGAGTATTGCCGTGTTTATGTTCTTTTTCTTTCTAAAACCATATTGTTCATCAGCAAAAAGATTGTTTTGTTCGAAAAATGAATATAGTCTATTGTAGATTACTTTTTCTATTATTTTGGAGAATATCGGTAGTAAGGCGATAGGCCGGTAGTAGGCTGGGTCTTGTTTGTGCCCTTTCTTATGAAAAGGTTTAATTACAGCAATTTTTAACCTATCCGGGAACACACCCTCTTCCAAACACAGATTTATGATATAACAGAGTACTGGTGCAATAATAGTCGAAACAGATTTAATTATTTTTGTTGTGATGTCATCATATCCGGAACTGTTTGTATTTTTTAATGAATTGATTAATTTTGTAATGTCAGGGGGAATTGTGGGTATTAAAAATAAGGAGTTACAGTTAATGTCAAGTTTTGGATTGTGATTATTAATGTCAGATGCGGACTCAATTTCGTCAATAAAAAAGTCATTAAAAGTTTGTGCGATATTTTTTGGGTCAGTTACATTCGTGTCATTTATTGTGATTATTGGTATACCTTCGGGCGGCTTATTGTTTTTGGTGTTATTAATTATTTGCCATGTAGCTTTGCTCTTATTTAATGCATTATTAATAAATTCATTATTTTGGGATTGTTTTGTCAGACGAATTATATTTTTTAACCGTTTTGTATAGGTTTTAAATATTTTTCTATTATTGGAATTGGGGTGTTTTCGGTATTCCCATAACATTTCTCGCTTGCGTTTACAGCATAATTTTATGCCTTTACTTATCCACCTAGGTTTCTTTTCTGCATAGGTTTTTAGTTTTCTAATCGGAAAGCACATGTCATAAAACAATTTAAAGGTGTCATGAAACTCATTGAATGCAACATTGGGTTCTTTACAGGAATAAATATCTTTAAATGTTAGATTTTGTAAACAACTAATAAACTTCGATATATTTTCTTTGCAATAGCTGCGTCTAAATACGTCCGGGGTCCGGAGTCCGGCGAGCGTACTAACGAAGTTACGCCGACGCATCTTAAATCAGATGTACGACCACCCTAACACAAAAATTAACAAACATGCTAACAATAATCACACGTTCTTATTTGCTTGTTTGAACGAAATAAAAAATTAAATTATAAATTTTAAAAACCCCCGACACAAAATAACAATAAAATTAAATATAATTGGAAAAGCATAAAATAATTTCAAAACACTCCCGACTTAAAGAATTTATGAAACGAGACGATAAATTCATATTGCAGTCGGGGGACCGTTCTGTGCAACACCTATTCTAAGAGGTAAATTATTTTATGCTTTTCCAATTACGGTTAATTTTATTGTTATTTTGTGTCGGGGTTTTTTAACCGACTTCAAACAAAAAAGGAGGAGGTTTCTCAATTCGACCGTAAACAATGATTTTTTTTTTTTAATGTGTGGTCGCGGATAACTTCGTCGTTTATGAACCGATTTTGATTATTCTTTTTTTGTTAGAAAGGATATATGCCAAGGGTGGTCCCATGATAAGGAAACCAGGATCTGATAATGGAATCCCAGTGAAATCGAGGGGAACATTTGAAAATCGTAGGAGCGACTAGTGCGTTTGTTAACTTTTTCATTAAGTATTTTAAAGCACTACAATTTAATGAAGGCTTGGAGTCGATCTGATGATGGAGCCGAAAGACAGTTGAGGGGACTCCTCAACGATTTACAGCAGTTACCTTGGGTTTGGGCTTGATTAATTTGTATTGATGTGAACTTTACACCTAGATGGGTTGTGACTGTCATTAGGGGTCTGATGATGAAGACGAAGGACAGTTAAGGGAACTCCTCAACAGTTTACAGTAGCTATGTTCACCGATTACTCGAAGACGGCTGGACTCATTCTAAAAGTTATTTTTTCATTTGAAAGGGTATACTCTCGAGGTGGTCCCATTATCATCAAGCAGGAATTTGATGAGAAGATCCCAAGGAAATCGATGGAAACCCTCAAATTTTATAGGCAAACCTATAGCGATTTGGGTATTTTTTAAAGTAACTTGAGCATTAGCTCTCGGAAATCATCATTGGGTAAAGTGGAGCTGATGATGAAGACCACAAATGGCCATCGGAACTACTCAATGACAAATATTTCACGGGTTGCGATTCGATTACTTTAATATGGTTGCTAAGCAATTTATGCTCGTCACAATGCGTATGGTAAGTGATTGTTGAGGAGTTCTCCTGGTTCTTACCGGGAGAACTCCTCAACAACGTCCAGCATCGGGAAAAGCAATATTTTGTAAAAGGTGATGAACAGTTGGCATTAGGCTATTGTAACTTATATAAATTACAAACTGACCAACTAAAAAATGAAAAATAAAAACATTTTTACAAAAAAAAAACAACCGACTTCCAAAAAAACACTACAAATTGAAAAATAACTTTAATTTCGGAAGTCGGTGTAGATAAACGAAAATGCGGAACCAAAGACACCGACTTCCGAAATTAAAGTTATTTTTAAATTTGTAGTGTTTTTGTTGGAAGTCGGTTGTTTTTTTTTTTGTAAAAATGTTTTTATTTTAATTTATAATTTAATTTTTTATTTCATGCTTTTTATAGGGGAGAATTAATTTTTGTATTTCATTTCATTTATTTTCTTGCGTTTTAAGATTCAGGTAATTTGGTGTTTATTCGGGTTTTATATCCGTCAGAAAATAATTATTAATTTATAGTTGAAGAATAATTTTTAAGACTAAACAGATTTTTTTGTTTTATTATATTCTTTTTCTAGTCCTTCCTTTACTTATTCAACTTTCGTACAAGTATTTCGTAGCTAATAGATATCTTAGTTATATATATATCTTTCAGAACTAGTTTATAAAATGGGAGTTTGACCAGTCATCACTCCACTTTCCTCGTCAATCTAGGGCATTGATCAGACAAAAAAATAATTTTCGAGTGTTTAGTTTTCATTTCGTTAGTTAATATTCCTCAATCCCTTTCAATATAGTGTACATTATTCTACTATTCAAGCCCTTTCATTTGATACCCATATTGAGGGAGTTGTGAAAAAATATGTAATCCGCCATTTTGTGGCGACTGCCATCTTGGTTCGTTTTTCATCAAACATAGCTAAGAACACTCCCGACTAATTCGTCTTTCAAACAAAAAAAAAACAAAATCAAAATCGGTTCATCCGTTCGGGAGCTACGATGCCACAGACAGACACACACACACAGACACGTCAAACTTATAACACCCCGTCGTTTTTACGTCGGGGGTTAAAAATCAGATAAACATATTAATCACTTTGAATGAGATTTGATTTTTTTTTGTTCCTTAGCAAGCTACGCTATACTTCAGTTTCTCTTGAAACGAAATAGGTGGCCTTTTAAATCATACCTACCAAGAAATTCTTGTCTCGTTACTGAATGCTAACAGCCGCACGGGTGGATCAAAATCGATAGTAATTTATCTAAGGGGCTTACATGACCTAAAGCGCGGTCACTGTCGGACTGCATAGAAAAGAAAGAGAAGCGCGATGACGCAACGCTGGTAAATTATTGCAAAATATGAAGCAATTAGCTATTTACAAAAAATCTATTGTTGGACTAAAAAATTAAAACACTAGTGCTTTGGTTGCTTGTAGAATAATCCGACAAAAAATCAGTGTATATTAGTATGGTTTTTATTGTAAATAGAAAGTGTTTAGAGGTATCTTCATGATTTTTTTCTATCGTATCAAATTAGTTGTATTATGTTTTCAACACACTATCTACCTAGCATATATCCTGAAGAATATCATATATTTTTCTGATTTTGTTTACTGTAGTCGATCATATACTTTTCATCATCTGCCTAGCCCTTTCCCAATTTGTTGGGGTCGGCTTCCAGTCTAACCGAATGCAGCTGAATACCTACCAGTATTTTACATGGATAATATACTTTTATTGTTTCTATAACTTGCGTTTTTTGCGGTTAGGTCCCGTAAGCCCTAACCTAGGCTTACAATCAGCCCTTTTTGAACGTCAAAATTACATGAGAATGTCGTAATTCACCCATTTCTTATGCTTCATGGATCGAAGGTTAAGCTGCGCTTGCCGCAATCGGTTCGTGGATGGGTGACCATGCATTAAATATCGAAACCCCACCATGCCTCAGAAAGCGCGTCCTGACTATAATTCATAGATCTTTATTAACAGTAGTTACGAGTAGTCAGAAGCCCAAAAATCTGACAACCAGTTTTATCAAGGGGTATCGTGTTACCCAGTAACTGGGTTAGGTTAGGTTAGGTAGAGGTGAGATAGGCACTCGCTCCATTTACAATACTTTCAGATGCATCCGGTTAGACTGGAAGCCGAGCCCAGAATAGTCGGGAAAAGGCTAGGTAGATTGATTGAGGTGATGGAAATGCACACAATTATTTAATTGTGTGCATTTATTTAGCAGACCTTTATGTATTTGCATGCATTTTGAAAAACCTGGGCAGATTTCGACTCCTGTACAACACAGGTGTTTTTACCTAGCGCAGGAGTCAGGGCTACACTTTTTTGTAAACTTTTTTTAACAATCAATCAATCAAATCACTTATTTCAGATAAATATCCATTCAAATCAAATCAAAACAAATCAAAATAAAATCTCAAACTTATAAAATTAAAATTAAAATCAAAATTAAGCTCAAAAATTAAAATAAAATTACAAACAACAAAATTAAAATCAAAATCAAAATTAGAAATTTATTTTTTATTTTTTTATGCCAATATAGAACCGAATCGTTAAAAAAAATTGACCAAGACAAGGACTTAAGTTTAATATAGTAACTATGGAGTAAGGAAACTTTTAATTTACGCAAAATTATAGTTTATTTTCCTACAACAGAAATAGGTCCACATAGGTATATAACACCTTCCACCAAGTCTTGCATATACGTTCTTACACACTAATTGTAAGCGTATGGTATTCCCTACACACTACAGTAGGTTACATTTCCAAACGATCACCAATTAAGTGTATCAAAGGCCATCGCGTTACGATAGCCGATAGAAATTATTTGCGAAACACTCTTGCGCGCGATGTATCAATTTATGTTAGATTTTAGTTCTGATAAAGCGACAATGATGGTAATGTCTTTATTAAAAATTCTTCTAACGGAACAGCGGAGTAATCAGTAGCAATGACAGTTCAAAAACATTCATTGCGGTATTTACGTTGTTGAGCAGACAAATTTTCCGAACATGGGAAGCAATGGATTAGCACAAACCTTCAAAATCATTGAGATTTGATTAGACAGCTGTGCTGCTGGGGAGTTTGTTGCGCCATTTCTTGTTTCCAGCTAAAGTACTAGGAACTGGTGAAGGGTGTGAGTTTTGGGGGACCGTCTTATATAATTTTGACGTGCTGATTCTCAGCCTTGTTTAAATAAATGACATATGTATTTGTTGGGCTGATTTTTCCAACGCCAGATAATTTAATCGGAGGAATAATTTTGAATTTTTAACAGTTCTTCCATACAAAAACTGTCAGTCGTCAATTTTATTAGACGAATAAAAAATATCGGTCGATTGAAAAATGAGCAATAAGAAGAAGAAAGTGCCGGGTCAGCGAGGTTGTCCGAAAGGGTTACCGCTGGCCCGGAACATAAAGGGCTAAGGAAGGAACACAGGTGGGTTTTAGTCAGTAAGAGTCTGACACTCCCTTCCGCTCCACCCAGAGCGGGAGGAGTCATTTGATGATTTCCCATCCGCAAGAAAAAAAAAAAAAAAAAGATGAAGAAAGTAGTTCATCATTAGTTTATTAGTCATTATTTTTTTGACAGCTTGACTTTGGTTGTGCCACCAGGGTGTCTTAGCGTAGTAATAGCAGATGTCGTCAAAATGGAAAGACATTCATTATTCAAATTAGACTGACAATCAGTACTTTGTGAACTTCAAAATGACTTAGGACAGTCCTCCAACCCGCACTGGGACCGCGTGGTAGATTACAGCCCATCTCATCTCATCTCACAGAGAGGAGTGTTCCAGCAGTGGAAACATAAGGCTGATTATGATTTATGGTAGTCGTCCAAAACGGCTCGCCCTTTATCACTTCATGCTTTAGCTGGGACGTAGAAGTGGCGCAACAAACTCCCCAGCAGCACAGCTGTGTTCAGTTAGAAGAACTTGATCCTATACAATAGTATGCATTATAATAAATACAATGGAATGAGCTATCGAGGTATCATGAACAGGATGTAAAGTTTACTCAACCTCCATAGAAAAGGGAGGATCCTCCGACCAGACGGGTGTTGTGTCTGGCGGGCAACTGCCCGATGATTCATGTCGGGCCGTTGTATCTATGCTAGTTGCGCGGTAAACTCTGCTTGCGCGATGCAGGATTTGCGCGATGCAGGATTTGCGTGACGTCAGTATGACGCGTTGTTCGCATGTGGCGTTGTAGATACCGCTACAGAGCAATAGCATTTTTATGTGTGTCATTCATTACACTTCATCTGCTATAAATGTAAGTGATGATGACAGTTTTCTGAATTTTCCCTTTTGAATCATGTTTTTTACACCGTAAATTAAGTGAACATAGGGGTCTAACTAAACGGCAACCTAGGACACTATAATATCATGCCTAAATATTGAGTTCTCCGGCAAATGGCGTCATTTTGTTGTCAACGATTCATTAGTATTAATGTTACTAATTTATTTATTCAGACAACATTGATCTCATTATATTAGTAAAACTAGCTGCACCCCGCGGCACCCGCGTAAGTGTCTATCCCGTGGGAATATCGGGATAAAAAGTAGCCTATATGTTAATTCTGGTTATAAACTATCTGTGTGCCGTTTGTGCGTGAAGAAATAACAAACCTATAAACACACACACTCACAAACTTTCGCCTTCATAATATGTATTAGTGTGATAAGTGTGATAGTGCTGTATTATTAACAAGCCTACTTCCTCACTACTATAATAAGGGCTGATTTTTCCATCGCCAGATAACTTTTATTCGAGGAATAAAATTGACGTTTTATAGTTTTTGTATGAAATAATTCAAAATTATTGCTCGAATAAAGTTATCAGGTGATTGAAAAATCAGCCCTAAGTTTAATAAATTATAAAGTAAGTATAACAAAATTAAGTAAATACATAGTATGTTTAAACGTCATTGCTATAATTTGCGACGAAGTGAAGTATCCAGTCCTTATAGAGCCTTATTCATCTCAATATAATTACAACCGACAAAAATGAAACTTAATTCTACAATTCCAGCGACTTCTTGCGGCAATTCGAGTCAATTTGCGACCAAGTCGTCAGTCCATATAAGCTTTATTCATGTCAATATAATTATCATCCGCAATCAGTCATAACGGCTCAAATTGATCGACAGATGTTAAGGTACGAAACAAACTTTACTTTAAACTTTATTTGAAAAAATTATGATTGTTAGTTTTCAGTCAATATTTAGTACCTTTACACTTTGTACCTTATTTCCAATATATTAAAGTTTTCATTACCTTGTTGACTGTTGAATGACCGGCGAATCTCAATAGCATAGTTATCAGACCGGCTCATGGTCACTAGAACGTAAAGAAATCACTGATCTTACGAATTATTTCCGTTTGTTACACGTAATTAGAGACTACTTTTATTACAGCCAGGAATTTGAGATAATTTTCAAGTTGTGGAACAACAAACTGAATGTCATATTCAACAAAGTTCGAATTCCATTGCAACCAAAACCTTATTAGGGCCTTTTTAGGGTTCCGTACCCAAAGGGTAAAAACGGAACCCTATTACTAAGACTTCGCTGTCTGTCCGTCTGTCCGTCTGTCCGTCTGTCCGTCTGTCCGTCTGTCCGTCTGTCCGTCTGTCTGTCACCAGGCTGTAGAACCGCGATAGCTAGACAGCTGAAATTTTCACAAATTATGTATTTCTGTTGCCGCTATAACAACAAATACTAAAAACAAAATAAATTAAATATTTAAGGGGGGCTCCCATACAACAAACGCGATTTTTTTGCCCTTTTTTGCTCGATATCAAAAATGGCAACAGGTAGGCACTTGAAATATTCACAAAATACTCAGTTGTATTTTAACTTTAATAATAAATAATAAAATTAAAATAAAATAAATATTTAAGGGGGCTCCCATACAACAAACATGTTTTTTTTTTTTGCGTCTTTGCCTTGTGGTACGGAACCCTTCGTGTGCGAGTCCGACTCGCACTTGGCCAGTTTTTTGTTACAAATGGTCACTGAAAAATCAACTTAGAATACATTGCACTAAACAACTGTTAAGTGGCGATTGAAAAATAAAAAAATATCTGAGACTATGAACACTGCTATTAGTTTACTCTAATCCTTGGTACCTAATGAAGATGCATCGTTTTTAGGGTTCCGTACCCAAAGGGCAAAAACGGGACCCTATTACTAAAACTCCACCGTCCGTCTGTCCGTCTGTCACCAGGCTGTATCTCTCATGAACCGTGATAGGTAGACAGTTGAAATTTTCACAGATGATGTATTTCTATTGCCGCTATAACAACAAATACTAAAAACAGAATAAAATAAATATTTAATGGGGGCTCACATACAACAAACGTGTTTTTTTCGGCATTTTTGCCTTGAGGTACCTACGGAACCCTTCGTGTGCGAGTCCGACTCACACTTTGCCAGTTTTTAATGATTACGTTACTCTAGCACTACCTACGTGTGGTTCACATGATGATTGAGAGTGGGTAGAAATGCAATAAGCTTCTTCTGCCCGCGACTTCGCCCGCGTGGCACACAGGTAGTTTATAACATGGATTAAGGGGCTTTTTTTTTTTTTGCGGATGGGATATCATCAAATGACTCCTCCCGCTCTGGGTGGAGCGGAAGGGAGTGTCAGACTCTTACTGACTAAAACCCACCCGTGTTCCTTCCTTAGCCCTTTATATTCCGGGCCAGCGGTAACAC
This sequence comes from Mesoligia furuncula, assembly GCA_916614155.1. Lineage (NCBI taxonomy): Eukaryota > Metazoa > Arthropoda > Insecta > Lepidoptera > Noctuidae > Mesoligia > Mesoligia furuncula. The sequence goes on from OU744814.1 coordinate 798,705, forward strand.
TTTCGGACAATCCCGCTGACCCAGCAGGCTTCGGCCCTAAGGGGCCCCTCCTCGATGCTGACATCTCTTTGAGGCGCGCGTGGAACACGTACGCGCCGTCCGGCACGGGCCTGGTTCTGATCGGACGGTGAGCTACCCATTACTCTCCGCCCGCAGGCCCGCGCCTACGGTGGCCGGGAGTCGTCACGCGGCTCCCGACGCCGGGGGTGTCCCCCGCGGCGGCTGAGACGGGAGGCTCTCTCCCTGAGCCGTCCCGCCACCTCCTTCGCTAGCATGACTGCTTCGCAGAAGGAGGTGACTGCCTCCCACTCCCTCTCGCCCCGGACCATGGCTTACACCAGGGCTGGATTAAGGGGCTTACAGGACGTAAACGCAAAAACGTAAGTTGTAGAAACAATAACAGTTCTTCTCCATAAACAGTTCTTCTCCATCGGTACCTACGCTTTGGAATGTGCAACTAGCTTCATATTTTCTGACTGACCGACTTCTTGACAATTCAAAAGTGCCTGTTAATGGTTTAATTGAAATATATGCTTTGAGTTTGAGTTTTGAGTTGAATAAAAGTATATGATCGACTACAGTAAACAAAATCTGAAAAAAAATATAGGTACAGTATTCTTCAGGAAATATGCTAGGCACATAGTGTGTTGAAAACATAATACAACTGTTCTAATTTGATACGATAGTTAAAAGTCATAAAGATACCTCTAAAAACTTTCTTTTTACAATAAAAACCATACTAATATACATATCTATAATTATTCAGATTTTTTGTCGGATTATTTAACAAACTAGTGTTTTAATTTTTTAGTCCAACAATAGATTTTTTGTAAATAGATAATTGCTTCATATTTTGCAATAAATAACCAGCGTTGTGTCATCGCGCTTCTTTCTTTTCTATGCAGTCCGACAGTGACCGCGCTTTAGGTCATGTAGTCGCCTTAATACATAAGTAAGACTTATAATTCCGATATTCTTACCAGATCCAGAATTCCAGACATAAGCTGCAGGGCGCTGCTAGATTATATTTTTTCTTATTGATTGTCAAAGGAATTTACACCAAACGCTCTCAAAACGGCGAAGGAAAACATCGTGAGGAAACCGGCATGTACGAGAACCAAAAATTCGAAGACATGTGACATCTACTAACCCGCACTGGGCCCGCGTGGTGGATTACGGCCCACTGCCTTTCATAGATTGGAAGCCATTGTACCAGCATTGGGAACATTATAGGCAAATTATGCTATTTATCCGATATCTTATTTACATAAAACCGGGTAAGAGCGGGTTGGACTCGCGTACCGAGGGTTCCGTACCATCGTATGTTTTTAAATTTTCATCAGTGAGGCCTATATTCGTCAGAGAATTTTAACACTGTGCACTGTGGTGTAGAATATTGCAGTTTTATGTCAGCGCCATGTCTTGACTGATAGTGGAACTAATGTAACTTTTGTTGATTATATCTGAAAAAGTGTGCTATTTAGAGACTTCGTTTTATTATTTCTGTAATCTTTACATAAACTTCTATCACATAGAATAATTTCAGATTTTTATCCTTGCAAACATCGGCGATAAGGGGGGACGCTGATTTTGTTACATTTTTCATCAAAAGTCGAAAACTATGTGGCCTACAAAAAAATGTTTGAGAATGTGCAAACTGCGCCCCACTTCGCATTTTTCAGATCCCCCCCTTTCAGCCCCTGTTGCAAAAAAATATACATATTTTTATTTCTTTCTTATTCGCAAAATAGTTGGTCATCAATAGTTGGTCATATGTCATCTAAAACTATTCCAAATTTCAAGTTGATAGAATTAGTAGGTAGTTCTTGAGATATCCAGCTGTGACAGACAGACAGACAGACTGAGTCTCACCATAAGGGTTCCGTTTTACCATTTTGGTACGGAACCCTAAAAACAAAGTTTATTGGACACACTATCAATCACACAATCTTACTCATTTTGAAGGCTCATCCATTGCTTATGAATATGCATTCAATATAGATACATTTTTATGTCTATGCTACAGGTAGGTATACCAGTAAACTACTTTCCTTTCCATGCTATGAGGTCATCAACCTTTTCACCATAAAACATTAGTATTAGTTTTATTCTTGTATTTTATAGTCATTTCCTAGCTATTTATCCCATATACCTGCCATGTTTTGTCTCTGCATCACCCTAAGGTTGACTGGTAGAAAATGCCTCAGGCATTAAGTCCGCCTTTGTATAGTATTTCTTTTGTATACTTGTGCAAACAGAATACTTTGCAATCACTCACTGACATGTCGGATATACATTAAAACCGAGTACATCCCGAGGACAGCCGAACACATCCGAAGCGGGTATTTTTTTAATCGTCTTATAAACAAAACACGCGCGGTGTCGCTTACGGTAACAGTGGCGCGAGTTCAATGGTTTTTTCCCATCTCAAAAATACCCAACGCGCCTAAAGAACACACTTCAAAAACCAATAACATTTTACTCGACCTGGGAATCGAACCAGGGACCTCATGCTGAGCAGTAGCGCTTGCGACCACTAGACTAGACCAGCGTCAGTCACCATGTGTGACGAAAGCAGAAAAAGGATGACGTAACCAGGAAGAGAGCTTTGACCATTACTTTGGGGTAAGCCTAAATGACGTCTGACGGCTATCCAATAAACACCGACGTCATTAGAAACCGGTGTCCAGTGCCGGCCGTTACGTCACTATTAACAAAACTGCGGTGGGAACGCAAGGCATAAGCGACAGCGGGTGACAGGAGGCAAATAATGGTAACTTTATGAGTTAACATAACCGTTTTCTGAGCAATGAGAAAGCGCATGACAAGGAGAAAGTAGAATAGAATAGAATACTCTTTATTATGTACACGATAAAAACTACAGGTACAAATGTAGAAATCCTCGCACCGCATTACGCAGCGGGACGCAGAAAACGTCGGGGGCACGTTTTCGTGTGATTTTTATACATACAAATTCAATAAAAATGCGGTTCCGTGCGGGGAATTTGGCTCCGTTACACGCACCGCGCTGCCTAATGCGGTGCAGTCTGCCAATCGCCTAAAGTAATACTTATTTGCACTGCAAATGGTTCAAAAAGGCACGATACCCAAATTTTTGAGTACCCCATACTGTTCAGGTTTTTGTTTTAATAAAAAATAACTCGTCAATTAAGAAAAGCGAGCATTGGTGGTCCAGTGGAAAGGGCGTGAGTTCGAATCCAAGCAGACACTTTACTTTGTGTAAATAACTTCATCACCATTGCTCTCAAAACGGTGAAGGAAAACATGGTGAGGAAACCGGCATGTCCTAAAACAAAAAAAAATCGAAGACATGTGACATCCACCAACTGGCACTGAGCCCGCGTTATAGATTCTGGCCCACTCGCTCTCACAGAAACAGGAGGCCTGTGTCCCAGCAGTGGGAACATAGCCTGATAATGCAAAATAAAAAAAAACGCTCAGGCTGTATCTTTTTAAGCTTTCAGCTTTTTAACTTATTGTCCCTCATTGGTAGTATTAAAGCAATCATCAGGAAACGGTAATCTGTAACAATACCTCACAATTGATGCCGTGTCAAATCGGTTATAATAACAATTCAAATGTAGGCCAAATAAAAACCGTCCGCTCTTGAAATAATATTAGCACGCAAAACAGTTTGGCATTCGCTATGGCACTGGCACAAAAAAACATGTAAATGACCTATATTACCAGAGTACGTAGATGCGAAAGACATTTGCATGGTCGAGTTCAATTGAATCGTTCTGTGACGAATGGTGACTTGACATTGAATTTAACGTAGGTAGTGTCTATTGTTAAAGAACACGTTTCTTTGGTGTTCATAAATAAGGTATAGGACTATTATATAGAACTATTTGGCTATGAAAATATTAAAATACTAGCGCCCGCTGTTTCACCCACATAAGTGTCGATCCCGTGGAAATATCGGGATAAAAACTATCTTATGTCCTTCCCGGGGTGCAATCTATGTTTCTGCCAAATTTTATCGAAATCCGTTCAGTGGTTTAGGCGTGAAAAGGTCACATACAGACAGACAGACAGAGTTACTTTCGAATTTATAATATTAGTATGGATGTTTCCGAAGTCTACCTACAAACAAATGAAATCAAATTAAATTAGCTGGCGAAACTCTGTGGACGTGATGGTATCAATATCTAAACACGATAAAATAAAAATGATTTGATGTTTATTTGGGGGATCAACGATTGCTGGATGTGCTAATACTTGAAGAATGAGTTGAGAAAATCTATTTTCTTTTATTTCATCGTGTTGAGATATGGATACCAATCACGGGTTCAACTACTGGGTAACACGATATTTGGTAAGACTGGCTGTCAGACTATTGTACTTCTGACTACCCGTAACGACTGCCAAATATCTACATATGGCCAACGGCGTGGGACCAATGGCTTGACGTGCTTTTCAAGGCACGAAGGGGCCTCGATATTGTATTGCATGGTCCATCTAGAAACCTACCGCGGCAAGCGTAACTAAACCTCCGATGGATCCTTGCGGCTTCTATTATTTAGCCACGAGGTCCAAACAATGCTCACATAAGAACAGTTATTTATGACACACTCCATCTTATATCTTGATCACGTGAGTTATAAATTATATATACTTTGAGCGACATCTCAACTGATATGAACTGAATCATAATTGTCTCTGAGGCCAACACATTGTCACGTGCGCAGCCATTCTTATATCATAATATCTACAGAAGGATAGCTTCAGACAACGAGCGAAAACACAAGCACAGATAGCTCCCGTAACCCCGGGCGATATATCTTCGCGGACTGGCTTTTCAACGCTTTGCTTAGTGTGTTTTTGACATTTTTGGATTGTTAATAAAGTTAAGAATCTAGCGAGTCCAAGCGCACTCATGCGTAACTGGCATTAATGTAAGACGTATAAAATCTCCGTGCGTACGTGTCAATGTCGCTCGTTCCACTAAAGTCCCCTAGACCAGTCCCCCAGGGGACTATACAACACTCAATGTTCCACTACGATACCCTAGGGGATCATAATATAAAACTCCAATTTCCTTTTGAATGTAATTGTTTGAGAACCTTATTTAATTAATGAAACCTATTTACAATGTATGATCAAACGAACTTCCAAATGAAGTTCGATCAGTGTGCGGATGTTTTTGCCTTCTGCACCTTTCTATTCTGTGCTGTAAATTATACAGAAGATATAATGAGATGCGGATTGATATTCAGTACATCGATATTCATCCTGTAAGTAGTACGAGTACGGGTGACGGGTGAACTTAGTAAAATTGTAAAATCATGATAATTTCCAAGCTGGAAAGTTTACCGTTGATGTCAAATCTAGGATATCTACAGCTGATTTGTCAAAAAAAAAACACGATCTTATAGCTGAATTAAAAAAATAGCATTTATATTTTATTACTTTACTCATTATACTTTTAAAAATAACCACACTATTTAATTTTGTTAACCATCGACATAATACTGGTCTTTAAAAAATACAATAGAAGTATAGAAACTAATATAATATAGAAACCACACGATAGAAGTGAAAACTTATGACAGAAGAATAGAAACCACACGATAGAAGTGAAAACTTATGACAGGAGCCAAGTATAAGCGATTCAGCGTCACCAAACCGATCGGGATGGTCCAGTTTCATCCACTGTTCAAGAAGTTTTCAATTCAAAAACAAGGCCACATTAATCAGTTAGCAAACGTAATATTTCAAGTCACGTTCCCCCGCTACCGCTCATGCCCCGCACCACCCGCTAGTCGTCAATGAATCACGTCGTGGCGGTAGTACGCTCACCGCCGCAGTTTCACTACCGCACCGGGCCAATGTACCCGCCGCGACCAAAACAGACGCCCGTACGCGCTGCGACCAAAACACACCCGTACGCGCTGCGACCAAACTGAACGAGTGTACGCACGTATTTTGTGTTCAAAGTGACCAAAAGTGCTGAAAGTGACAGTGGAAGGAAATTAGGATTGTGTTTATAGTGTGTGTGGAAATTCGTTTGGGGGTAAGTTTTTGTTGTATTTCTATGGTAGTTGCTTGTAGGTTTGTTTTCTTTTTGTTGGAAAGACAAAGTCAAGGCATAACTTATTTCAAACAGGCACTTATAATATAAATAAGGCATTTTTGAACGTCAAAATTTACAATAAGATACTTAGTATTTATTCCATTACATGCTCTGTCATTGATTCTATTCTCCCAATCTAAAAGGTAGTTGGTAGAATGGGCAAGAAACTCCACCGTTACCCTTTTAAAATGTTTTACAAAATTTTGTATACATCATTATAATGTGAAGACGATGCACCTAGAATAAAATTATTATACATAACTTGTACTTAGTAAAACATAATAGTTATCCTGTGGCGTTGAAATACAAAGTTCGATGTATGTAGCCTGTCCAAAAAATCAAGTTGTTGTTTTTTGTACGAAAATAACATTGAATAAATTAAATATTGTTTTTCGCGTTATTGATATCAAGCGTCTTCTATACTTAATAATAATATATAAAGAGCTAAAATTTTTTTGTTTGTAAGTTTGTATATGATAGGGGGTAGTCTCCGGAACCACCGGTCGGATTTGAAAAAATCTATTTGCATTTGATAGCCCAATTCTTTAAGAATGCGTAACATTACGCTAGACCAAAAACAAAAACAAAAAGTGAAAAAGAACGCTGAGCGAAAACGAAGAAATAGCGCGGGCAGACGATCGATGCGGTGCGACGGGGTACTGGTCGGGCGCCGAAATTTTATGCAGATGAAGTCGCGAGCAGCAATTAATAAGTAGCAATTAGTAACCCACACACGATGTCTAAGTTCGATCTTAAATAATTTCAGTACCCTATGTATTAGGAAATTGTCAATGTCTCCTCAAGGTTGTTTTTCAAAGCATTTATTTAAAATAGGCGCTTAGAAGACTCATTTGAACGACAAAAATTACAACAAAATAGAATTGATTCTAATCGCTCATTCCAAAAGGTAGTGTTCGTATTTTACAGTCCCAATCACAAATATATTGTCTTTAATTTATAAATGTGAAAGTAACTGTGTCCGTCCCTTTTTCACCTTTCCACGCCTTAACGGCTGAACAAATTTCGATTACATTTGGTACACAGGTAGAGCATAACCTGGGTTAGGGCATGGGATACTTTTCATCCCGGTAGTATATTCCCGTGGGCTTATTTCAAACCTTCTCGCAGGTGAAGCCGCGAGCAAACGCTAATAGCCACTAGCCTATTCCCAACTATGCTGGGGTCGACTTACAATCTAACCAGGGGGCTTACTCTCCAAACTAATTTTAATTCCAATGAAATGCCAATATGATTCCAATGTTAATTTTACAGTCACGTGATTCGGTACTCTTGAAAACAATATTGTCACCATTGAAATGATCCAGCTGAATACCAGTATTTTACATGGGGTGACTGCCTATCTGACCTCCAAAACCCAGTTACTAGGTAATACGATACGCCTTGGCTTCTGCTTACCCGTAACGACAGTCAAAGATCCACGAATAACAGCCGGGACCAAAAGCTTAACGTACTTTCCGAGGCACTGAGGGGTCTTGGTATGTAAAGATGGTCACCCATCCACGGACCAGTTATAAGTTGTAACAAGCCCTTCTAATAGCCTATATTTACTAGACTTATTATTTACTCTTGTTTACTTCAACATAATAAATTATGTAGGTACATATCGTTTGTTTGTTCTTTAGTTTATAAATTAGTATTGTGCAGTTTTCATGACTTCATAATTTATTAGCAGAATGTTGTGTCAATATCTCAACAATTAGTCAATAGTATAATGTGAGGAATTACTTTGTAATTCTCGTGACGTAGTTATTGAAGTATACACTAGGGTTACTTGTAATTTGACGTATATCCGTCAGGAGCTGAAAAGGGGGGCCAAAAAGCAACAAATTGAACCCCCCATAATTTATTGAATTGAATTGAATTTATTATTTTTGATGCATTTTGAAAACTATTGATACACATAATTATGTACGGCAGAAATTCAATAGTTTTCAAGATATTTGAATTTCAAGGGTTTTTCGATGTAATTCCAAACAAAAAAAAAACTACTTAATGAATGGGTACCATTAAAAATGATATAGTAGCTGGCACTTCAATTAAACTGTGAACATAATTAAAAGTACTTACTTAATTTTAACAAACTAATTAAAATTATGAGCGATTTAAGAATAACTATCTGCGCCCCGCGGTTTCCCCCGCGTAAATGTCGATCCCGTGCGAATATCGGGATAAAAAGTAGCCTATATGTTAATCCAAGATATCGGCTACCTCCATACAAAATTTTATCAAAATTGGTCCAGCCGTTTGAGCGTGAAGAAGTAACAAGCATATAAACACACACACTCACAAACTTTCGCCTTTATAATATTAGTGTGATATCTTACCAATATTTTCATTTTACGCTTCAAAAATGTTTCAGATATCTCGGAAACTATTGAATTTTGGCCACACACACGGCTACACATCAAAACTATAGATTTTGAGTTTTAGCTGACGTCGCATTGTATTGATTTTTCGTACAATCAGAAGTCGGTTTATACTGGGCAACTCTTGGTGTGTAGCTGTGCGTACTACCTTTTGTCCAACCTTTGAAACCGCTGAACCTTTTTAAGTGTGACTAACGAAGTGATTATTGCACTCCTATTGTTAAAGTTCTTATGAATTGCGTGTCATTGAGTTCTTTTTAGTTTCCAAGAAATAGCATAAAAATTAATTTAATTTATTTTAATCGGTGAGAGGAAACAATGGTATTATTCTTTCCCGTTCTTGTTTTTATCTTAAAATAAATATCTTATGACAATGGGCATATTATTATGGTAGCTTTCCTTTAGTAAAAGAATGCAACAACTAAATAGCTTAGGTAGCTACATCACACTGATATTATAAAAGCGAAAATTTGTGAGTGTGGGTGTGTGTGTGTTTATATGTTTGTTACTTCTTCACGCTCAAACGGCTGGAAAATTTTTGATAAAATTTTGTACGGGTAGGAGGTAGCTGACACCCTGGATTGGCATCCAGGATGTCAGCTACCTCCTACCCGCATAAATGTCGATCCCGTGGGAATAGCCTAGGTATATGTTAATATAGGCGGTACTTTTTAACCCGATATTCCCACGGGATCGACATTAACGCGGGTGAAACCGCGGAGTGCGGTTAGTTTTGATAATAAATTAATTACCGAATATTTACAAAAAAAAAAATAACGTGTTGTATATAAATGGAAATATCGTGTTTTTTTTTGTATTGCTATTGATAGGTTTAGAAGTCAAACGGCTATCATAGATTAATTTAATCATTATCAAATTATTTAAAGCAGATAATCGTTTCCAAATCTTTATATCCGTATTATGACGTAAATATTTCAAAACGAATTAATAATATCCTCTTACATAAGCTCCCAAACTACTTATTTACTTAGTCATTTTATTGTTTACTTTAGAAATGAATTCAAAAAAGCACGGATGGAAGTTGATGGATTTAAATAGTTTTTTTTTCGATCACGCCAGACTCAAATTCAATTCAAATTAAAAATAATATTTGCCACAGGCTGGCATATTTTTAGTCCAAAGAATCAGTACCCTATTGCCATCCAACGTGGTAATGCTGCCAGCCTTTTGGGCACTTATGCCAGGGCAGCGATGCGGCCAATTTTTTTGATGCTGAATGAGCTATGTTCTATGTTCTATGTTACGGGTTTGGTTTCCGCACTTAGTCCTTCAGTGGACCATTGTGCGTGGGCCATGGCGGCCGTCGGTGGTTATTCCAACCAGCCCACCTCCCTCCAGAAGCTGATCAAGTCTCCTGGTCTGTTTAGAACATCTGTGTACGATCTGGGTGTCCCGAGGGTTTCTGATCTTATCTGGGTAACGCCTGTGCACTCAAAGAGCACATGCGCAATGGTTTCATCAGTCTCCATGCAAGCTCTGCACAGGGGACTGTCTGTTATGCCCAGTGTGTGAAAGTGTTTATTTAGCGAGCAGTGTCCCGTGATGGTCCCCGTCATCAGGCGCAGGCCTTTCCTGTCCAGTCGTAAAAGGCGCCTGGTTAGCCTGCCGTCCAGTGACGGCATGGCTTCTTTGGACTGCCTGCAGCCTGGTGACGACGACCACCAGCTTTCTGCTTGTGTGTGGGTGTGCTCCTGTAGCCACCTGCGTAGTTGGTTGAAGGGGATGGGCACGATAGGTTCCGGTCCACAAACTGACATGCTGGAAGCCCTTCTGGCCAGCTCGTCAGCTGCGTCGTTGCCTAGCGATCCACTGTGTCCTTTTATCCATTGTAGTGTCACTGAATTGCGGTTCGATACAGTAACCCGCTCAAGCGCATTGTAACATTCTAGTATTAAGTTCGATGTGATGCATTTTTTATCTAAGGATTGGAGGACCGAGGCGCTGTCGGAGAGTATGCGAACATGGGTGTTCGTAACTCTCCTGGCCGCTATGGCATAAGCCGCCTGCAATATGCCCACACACTCTGCTTGGTAGACCGTGTTGAGCAATCCCAGCGGTTTGGATATTTTTATGTTGAGATCGTGTGAGAAGACTCCGACTCCAGTTCCGCAGTCGGTCTTTGAGCCATCGGTGTAAATTCTCAGTTCTTTCGGTCCTGAGTGATCGCACTGCTCCTCTTCAAGCACTATGTTATAGTGCTTTTGGAGGCAGTACTGTTTCGGGGCTTTGTCGCAAGGCGATGCCATCATTGGCTGCCGTTTGATCGCATCTTCTTTTAAGCGTGTGTGTTTGACCCTAGAGTCATTGCTCAGGGTCCCTGATTTGGAGAGCCTAAAGGCAGCCAGGGCCGCCTCCTCCCGCACTATGAGGTGTAGAGGCGGCAGTCCAAGCATAGCTTGTAGGGCAGCAGTGGGTGTAGTTCTCATGCAGCCAGTGATTGCCACACACGCGAACCGCTGCAGCTTTTCAAGGTCTTTTTGGGCTGTGCTCAGGTCTGTTCTGGGCCACCAGACTAGTGAGCCGTATGTAATTATCGGTCGGATGACTGTAGTGTATAGCCAGTGAGTGACCCTGGGGCTTATCCCCCAATTCTTGCCAAGCATTCGCTTGCATTGCCACAGGGATATACTGGCTTTCGTAGTAATGTAGTTGGTGTGCTTTGCCCAGTTCAGCTGTTTGTCCAGAAAGATGCCCAGGTATTTGGTTTCAGTTGAAAGGCTTAGGGTTGTACCAAAGAAGCGTGGTAGTTGTAATGTCGTCAGTTTCCTCTTTTTTGTGAAGAGAACCAATTCGGTTTTTGTGGGGTTCACTGATAGTTGGTGTTTACCACACCAGTTTTCTATTATTTTCAGGGCCTGGCGCATTAGATTGCACAGGGTGTTTTCGTGGGTGCCGTTTATTATTACGGTTATGTCGTCGGCGTATCCTACGGTATGGTAGCCTTTGTCGTTGAGTTCTTTTATTAGACTGTCTACGACCAGGTTCCATAGAAGCGGCAACAGGACGCCCCCTTGCGGGCAGCCCTTCGCCACTATGGCCCTTGTGGTGTCGTTTACGGTCACTTGTACTGCCCTCCGTTTGAGCATGTTGGTGATCCAGCCGCTCAGGGACGGGTCTATGTTGTGTCTCTCTAGGGCCGTGCTGATGCTGTTGAAGGTAGTTTTGTCAAAGGCGCCCTCGATATCAATGAAGGCTGCCAGTGCTGAGCATTTGTGGTCCACTGCGCATTCAATTTTGGATACCACGCTGTGTAGCGCAGATTCCGTTGATTTGCCTGTGGAGTACGCATGCTGTTGTTTGTGAAGTGGCTTTGCCCGAAGAGGTCCATCTCGGATGTGTCGATCACAGAGCCTCTCTAGGGTCTTTAGTAAAAAGGATGTGAGGCTTATGGGTCTGTACGCCTTGGGTTGTGTGTAGTCAGCTTTGCCCGGTTTTGGTATAAAGATGACTTTCACTTCGCGCCAGGCCAGGGGTATGTGCCTGAGTGCTATGCAAGCCCGATAGATTTCTACCAGGCTTGGTGTGATGAGGTCAACACCCCATTGTAGTAGGGCTGGGAAAATGCCATCTAGTCCTGCGGACTTATATGGCTGGAAGGTGTTGATGGCCCACTTTACTCGGTCTTCTGTTACCAGACTGTGGGCGCTGGACCAGTCTTGTGCCGTTGGAGTCCAATCTGGCTCAGTATCCCAGGTCCTGTCCTCCAAGAGTTTGCAGTCCGGGAAGTGAGTCTCGAGTAGGACCTTGCTGGTTTCATGGTCTGTTAGTGTGTATGAGTTGTCGGGTTTTTTCAGCGCGCCAAGGGTTCGGTCCTGATCTGTTGACAAGATCTTCCTTACTCTTGCGGCTTCATTGTTGGTTTCGATGGATTCACAGAATTTCCGCCATGCTGTCCTTCTGGCAGTTCTGATTTGCTTTTTGTATGTGTATTGGGTCTCTTTGTATAGCTCCCAGTCTTCCGGGAGTCTGGTGTTTTTGGCTCTGTTAAATTGCTTCCGTAGTGTGTTTCTGAGTTTACTAAGTTCGGCGTTCCACCAGGGATTCCTCTCACTGTTGGTTCGTGGTGCCCTTAGTTTGCAGCATGCATGGTATGCTTCGGTTAGGTATTCTGACAGCTTTGTCACAGTGTATTCAAGTTGTGCAGGTTCTCTTATGGTTATTTGTGATAGGTGCCTAGCTAGTAGGGCGGCAAGGAGGCGCTTGAACCCGGGCACATCGGTGCGCCGTGGGTTTCGTCTCGATATGGGTTTCCTTATATTGGTAGTTAAAGTGAAGCGGATTCTTCTATGATCTGAGCAAGAAGGTTCGTCCGATACGTGCCAATTTGTTATAAGATTAGTCGATATTATATTTCGATCACGCCAGACTCAAATTCAATTCAAATTAAAAATAATATTTGCCACAGGCTGGCATATTTTTAGTCCAAAGAATCAGTACCCTATTGCCATCCAACGTGGTAATGCTGCCAGCCTTTTGGGCACTTATGCCAGGGCAGCGATGCGGCCAATTTTTTTGATGCTGAATGAGCTCTTCCCTCTTAATTTTTTTATTATAAATATTTGTAAAATATTTGTGTATTTGTATAATATATTCCTACATATAAAATATATTTTAGTGTTGTATAGTGTAATTAAGACTTTTTACTTTTTAATGTTATGAATAAATAATAATATTTTATTTCACATAATCTTATGAAACATCAAGAGCAAGACGTTTACACTGTCCTCCCATACATATTAACACTGTAATTTAAAACATCATCATCATCATTTCAGTCGATAGACGTCCACTGCTGGACATAGGCCTCCCCCAATTTTGGGGGGGGTTTGCCATAATCGCCACGCTTGGCAGGCGTGTTGGCGATCGCAGTATGGTATGGTGGTGGAATGCATAGAGAACGCTGCTGCCCATTCTCCGGTACGACCCTTAGTCGCCTTTTACGACACCCACGTGAAGTAAGGGGTGGTGCTCTTCTTTAAGTCCGGCACCACACAGACAACAAACAAATTTAAAACATTGTATAAACCAATTATTTTAAAAAGAATTTACCGTGGAGTTTCTTGTTTGTACACCAATTGAAACCGTGCACTTAGCTTCTGACGTTTCGTAAGTGCCATGTAGGATCATTATCTATACTATACCACAGATAATATAATACTATACATTACCTTTATCTTTACATAGTTTATGACAAAGTCGCTCCCGCTCCCTTTTATCTTAGATCTTTTAAACTACGCAATGGATTTTAATGCAGTTGAGGAAGGTTTATAAGTATAATACATGCATATTATAGTAGACAAAAACCGAAAAATTCAAAGATTTGTAATGTGAAATCGCGTATTGTGTAGGTAAGTATTAAAGTTATTTTTCCAATAACTCATATTTGTTTTTACATGTTTGGAAATTTATCGCGAACGTAGTATTAGGTACATAGAACAGGCGTGGTATATTAATATGTACCTACTGCCTACTTATATTTGATATCATTCAGTGAGACACAAATAATGGGCAGTTATTAGCATAATGACGAAATTACCATGACATTCAGAGTAGACCACAGTACCACATTACACGCACCCATTGTTGGTGATCATACGGAAATTCTGTCGGATTATTATACATATACTTAAATATGTCATCATCATCTGCCTAGCCTTTTCAAAACTATGTTGGGGTCAGCTTCCAGTCCAACTGGATGCAGCTGAATACCAGTATTTTATATGGAGCGGCTGACCTATCTGACCTCCACAGCCCAGTTATTGGGTATAATATACTTAATCGTATATCCGTTATACTTAACTATGTACTATGTGCGTTTTTTTTTATCCCAGAGGCTAATCTGACATTGAAATCTTATGTGTTTGCGTTTTTTTAGTACCTATAGAAGTTTGACATTACACCTGTCAGATTAGTGTCTGGGATTAAGACATTGACATATAAAAAGTATGGACTGGAAATACCTACAAAAAAAGGGTGCATACCTACAACTCGTTTTGTCGCATAAAATGGCTGCCACTGCTAGGGTTGTACCAATCAAGGAACATAGGTGTTACTATTATCGAGTATCGATACTAAAAATATGAGTCTTACTAGTTATCACGTTTGGATAATAACTTACTAAATTAAAGTCCGTTGTAATTACGGTTGCCAACCATACTTTATAATAACGTATCCTACTTTATTTTCGGTAAATATACTTTACAGTTTTGCATAAAAATAAAGTGTGCGAAAATACTTTATTTATAATCTTTTGTGATGCGTAAAACGAAAGACTCATGGTTAATTACTGAACTATTTATCGGTAGTACATACAAGTCAAAAAAGAAAATCTTTTATTAGAGTTAGAATTTTCAGAGAAAAATATTATAGTTATGCTTAAGAGTCGTTTTACAGTCCACTAGCGCCGCCAATCGAAAAAATGTCATAACTCGTAAATAGAATCAAAAATACAAAATGTGGTCTATTATTACTGTAGAAAAGGCAAAAACGTAATTTTATAATACATTGTCAACACTTGAAATATAGCTGTTTAGCTAAATCGTGCATTTGTAACAAAAACGGCCGTTTATGTTTTGAATGCACGATTTAGCTAAACAGCTATATTTCAAGTGTTGATAAGGTGTTATACAATTACGTTATTGCCTTTTCCACAGTAATAATAGAACATATTTTGTATTTTTGATTCTATTTACGAGTTATGACATTTTTTCGATTGGCGGCGCTAGTGGACTGTAAGAGGCCTCTTAAGACAAACAAGTTGTGAAGACAAATGGCAATATAATAAGATACCTACTTATAAATGCATCTGATAGCGTAAGTACCAAATGTAACAACTCTCTGTTTCCGTCACTTCAGCTTTCACTGAGTTTTTTCGGTAATAAATCTGCAGTGGCGAGAAGAGAGAAACAGATAGTCCATAAATTTAATAAAAAACGAGTTATTTATTTATTAAAATCAGTACCAGGTACATTTTGAATATATTGTAAAAATTGTGGAGTTTCTTGCCAGTTCTTCCCCATAGGAAACAACTAATTGGAACCGTGCACTTAGCTTCTGACGTTTCCTAAGTGTCCATGTAGGTTTATGTGAAATAAAATATTTTAATTTCGGTGCTGTGAACCAGAGGCCGGACCTGGCAAGATCACTCGGACCGAATAGGACACAGAATTACTTATGTTCACATCGCAGAATATGCCGATGACGTTGCAGCGGAGAAAACTATTACGGCAACGGTACAACCCTATTCCATTTGACATGTTATTGTAAACAAACAAATGAATTAACAAAATATACTAAAAAGGTCTATTATACGGAAATGAACCCAAATATCAATACTTTAGCCATAAATTCATGATCGCGTTACAACTGTATCATCGAATGTGTATTATTAAATGTATTATTGCATGAAAACCGGCTACTAACCTGTGCAAAGACATTAGAGGTTTATTTTCATTCTTTCTTGCACCACACTTCACAATACAACACACAGACATGTTGAATTGTTGTTTTCCAACATTTGCATGCAGTTTTAAAAGGTAAAATCCTTGTAATTTTCTCGCAATTCTCAATAATACAAAAAGTAAACAACCATTTGACAGCAAAACTACCACGAAACTTGTCGCAAAAGATGGCTGATACGGCACCTTACCTACAACTGTACTACGTCACGTCAAAATGTTGCCAAAATAAGCAACAACTTAAAATATTGTTGTCTCTTTTATCAAATACGATTTCCTTATTAGAAAGAACGAGACAAAACGATATTTCGTATTCTGAATCATATTTCACTCATATTTGTATAAGCAAATGTATGTATAGAATAACGCGGCCTCTCCATGTTTTTCCTATCTCAATGTTGAGCAAGCGCCAGGCCTCGCGCGGAAGTCCACCACAGAGTACTTTTTGATAAACTTTCAGTCTAACAAAAAGTCAAAGAGTATAGTAATAGATATTACTCTGTGTGATAGACTGAAAAGGTCCACTCTCGACATCAGTGGGACGCGACCATTATATTGTAAGTAGTCTTTCGACGCGACGTATGTCAAACCGCACTCGTAAAGTTCCGGCCATTTTAAATCTCTAATAATTCTTGTTCTATGTTCCCATAAACGTGTTTCTTTTTGGGGTCATTATAATAGTAATTGAAAATTACCAAGTACTTTCATTCAGAGGCCCGAACCCTATGCCTGTCGGCTACATTTATAATAAACTTCCTAGCCACATTCAAGAACTAAGCCTAAATAAATTCAAAGCTTTTATAAAGCGAAAACTATGCCAGAAAGCCTATTATACTGTAAAAGACTATATTGAGGACAAAAAGGCTTGGGATTGAGCTGCTCCAATAGGTTTAGACAGTGAATGTTATTTTGCAATTTTTACACTTTAATATTTTTTTTTTTTTTAAGTATCTATTTACTTACACAATGACATGTACATTTACTGTATAAAGGATTATATTATTTTAATTATTGTGAATGTGAGGACTATGTGGGTCATTGTTTACATTTTAATCGTGGTCTGGCAGTTTGAGTAGTTTATGCGGCCTACCCAAATGTCCTGTCTTTGGTATTGTTCGTCGAATCGTTGAGCTCCTGAAGTTCTGAGTTGAGCTGCACGGTTACTGACAAATGCGTGCACTGACTGGACAGGTCCACTCAATCTGTGTGGTTCTTTCCTCAAAAGATCTTTTCAGACACTAATCTACATGGTCCTCAAAGATTATGTCCGGATTTTTATATACACATTGACATTGATGAATTTTATTTAGACAATGACATGAATATTTACTTTGTAAAGTATTTTTTTTTTTTCTTTTCATTTAATTATTGTGAATGTGAGGACTATGTGGGTCATTTTTTTTTTCTGTGTTCCTTCTTAGTTTTAATCATGATCTGGCAGTTTGAGTAATTTACGCGGCCTACCCAAATGTCCTTTCTTTGGTATTGTTCGTCGAATCGTTGAGCTCCTCATTTCTGAGTCGAGCTGCACGATTTTGACAAATGCGTGCACTGATTGGACAGGTCCGCTCAATCTGTGTGGTTCTTTCCTCAAAAGACCATTTCAGACATCAATCTACATGGTCTTCACACGATCTGACCAAGATTTTGTCTGGACTTTAAAAGAGACTGTGACCTCTGAGTTTGTTTCGGCCTTTCTTCTCAGAGTAGTCAGATAGGAAACGCCGACCACATCTAGTTTTAAAAAATATGATGACGTGTAAAAGTGTTTGTAAAAACCTACTTACAGAAAATAAATCATTTAATCATTTACATGTGGCGTTCCAACACTCCCAACAGTAGGAGCCTTTGAAGACACGTGCTTCCAAAAATTTTTTTACGAAACAGCTCCGCGGTTAGCGTATCGGTTATAGTTATACAATGCGTTTCAAATAAGAATAGGATCGACTTAGCGCCATGTTGTGACGTCATAGCTGTCAAATCGAACAAATTGGGTAGGGTGAGCAAAACAAGATATTTTTTTAACAACATTAATTATTTACGAAAAATTTTTTTTTTTCAATTTCGCACATGTCTGCATCACTGTTTGAGTGGTCATCGTCAATAAATAACAACAATAACAAATTTAACAGGAAACAACCACGTAACATACAGAATTAACGAAAGAAACAGTAACACTCCATGAGCACTCAGTCTCACGAAGAAGAACACCAACAACCACAGAGCATGTAACACCCAACAACGACAAGATGGCGACTGGCATCTTCTGTACTTTCTGGTGAATTGTTGTCAACAATGAAAATAAGAAAGTAGCATAATTTAAAAAAAACTAATTATGACTCATTTTTTTATGTTTTTTTCACATTGATTTATCTAAGATTCGGTTAAACAAAAAAAAAGTTAATGATACGCAAATAAGTTTTCTTTGCAAACCGTACTTTTCAATCAACATTTGACAGATAGAGGTCATTGACGTTCCTATTCTTATTTGAATCGCATTGTACGTACCTACCTTCACGCGGGAGCTTTGGAACCAGGGGGTCTACTCCCTAACGGCCGCTTTCTATATTCAATCCTAATCCCTAATTTGCTGGTCGAGATTGATATTTCAATCCATTTCCTACTTTTAGTATTTCAATAACCGATCGATGAATCGATATCCCGATCTTTTTTTTCAATCCATCTTTGGGAGGGCGGATCGGGTTTTTAGATTGGTATTTGTATGAAAGTGACAGCTAAGCGTATTCTATATCCGATCTCTGATTTTGACAAATCGATTTTTGTACGTTATTGATCTCTTTATTTGCGATCCTCCAATTTTGACCGATTGTACTGTTAAAGGCGTAAAAATGGAAATATTTTCAAGTGATAGTGATCTTGAAGTATTAGCTCAGCTGTCGGATTGGGATAGTAGCGACAACGAACAAGAGAGAGCTGTGTCCTCAAAAACTTTTCGACGAATAAACTTCATGGCAAGTTTAACTGACGCAGAGTTCACATTCAGATTCAGAATGAACAAAGCGTCAGTTGAATCTGGGGGTCTACTCCCTAAGCACGAAGTCCGTCGCTTCGGCCTTCGTTACGGGCGTTTCCTACTCCCTATGACCAACGGACGGATGATTCGCTCGGGGTCCGAGCGAAGAATGAATTTCAACGCGATTTGACAATTGTCCCTACTCCCTATGTGTTTTTGCCCGTGCGAACAGTTGAACTTGACATTGGTTTCGACGGATAGTTATGTCAGTTGATACGACATCAAAATAGTTCTCGTGCTGAAGACGAAAGTTAAGAATTTGAACTATGGCTGCTTTTTTAATTATTGAAGAAGCTTTACAGGAAGAGCGGAGGCAACGTCGATATAATTTTCGCCAAAACTTTAGGTTGGCGAGTATTCCCGACGTTGAGTTCATAGGGAACTATAGGCTCACTCGGGAATAATTCGAGGACTTATGTGCGGATTTAATTCCTCTTTTGAAGACATACATACATAAGTACATAAATATAGACTGATAAACATATTACCCTCCTTTACGCCGCGCAGTCTGGTAAAAAGAGACAATGTTTCGGGATAGTACATGCTAAGTTTTGCTAACATTGGATTTTTTTGGAATAAAACAATGAATCAACTTTAATCGTTTATTTCATTTATTTTCATTATGCACCATCAAGAGTTGGTAGGTACATCTTAGGTTTTCCTCAGTGGATGTAGAGAGTTGCTCCTGGGAGAGTGGGTCGGCACATTTAGGAGCATGAGTGGGTGAGGTAGCTACTGGCTTTGGATCTCTTACAGGTGGACGCTGTACAACAAAAACTGAATATCATTGACGGATACATCAAAACATATATAATTGTGTAGTTATCTGTAATTTATTATTATTTAATAAAAAAAAGTCACGGGAAAGACTCATAATTATAAATACAATACTTATTGCTTTTAGTTTTTTTACCATTGAACAGACTTACTATCATAAATTATAAATGTAATTCTTACCAATGGAAAAGCTGGCACTCTTGCTCCGGTTTCCAGCTCTCTAAAACCCTCTCCCATTATCGATAGTATCTTTAATTCCACTTGGGAGAGGGTTGTGCTACCAATGGGCCTCCATTTGCTGACCTTCTGGCAGCTCCAGCAGCCTTTTTGGCAAGGCGTTTTTTGTCAGACCACACCTAAAATTTGAATATTTGGTTAATTTTATGAAGCTACATAAAAACCACTATACTCGTAAGTACTCCTACAGATAAGTATTTGGAGGATGACTGATTATTATCATTGTATTCACTTTACTGATGACAAGACCTTAAAATCATATTAATATTGACGAGTAATGTATAAAACTCACCCTTTGCCACTGCTAGGCGGACTTAGTGCAACTTCCCATTGAGTTATAGGAGTTGCACAGGTTTTCCTACAGCCGTTTTGAGCGAACTCTCCCGTCGGCACCCCTCAATAACCCGCGAGCTAATTCATGGTTCTCACCCATAAAATCGAGAAGGGCCTCAATTTGCCCGTGTGTTGCTGCAGCGGTTGGGGCCATATAAACAAAATTAACTAGTAAGCATAATAAAATAATGGAAATTTTAAAACTTCCCGGTTGACAATTTGACATTTCATTTGAAAGTGTCAAAAGTAGTCTGTGGAAAAGTCCTTCAAAAAGTAAACAGGCAAAGGTATCAACAGGATGATGCCGGTTTCCGGACAAAAATAATTCAATTCTATATTTAAAGACGTAATAAAAAGGATATTTTTTTAAATGTGGTACTTTTCTAACGACAAAAGTATTAATTTTTGTTTAATAAGCTAGAAAACTACAAAATAAGTAAACCGGTAATCAATCGGTAAAATAGGGCAACTCTATCGCCATGCGTCGTTCGTTCACGAATATTGTCTATGATTCCGTTTGAAACTGATGAATCCATTGACATAAAAAAGTATGGACTGGAAATACCTACAAAAAAAGGGTGCATACCTACAACTCGTTTTGTCGCATAAAATGGCTGCCACTGCTAGGGTTGTGTCAATCAAGGAACATAGGTGTTACTATTATCGAGTATCGATACTAAATATGAGTCTTACTAGTTATTACGTTTGGATCATAATAACTTACTAAATTAAAGTCAGTTGTAATTACGGTTGCCAACCATACTTTATAATAACGTTTGTTACTTTATTTTCGGTAACTTTATAGTTTTGCATAAAAATAAAGTGTCCAAAAATACTTTATTTATAATCTTTTGTGATGCGTGAAACGAAAGACTCATGGTTAATTACTGAACTATTTATCGGTAGGTATACATGTCAAAAAAGAAAATCTTTTATTAGAGTTAGAATTTTCAGAGAAAATATTATAGTTATGTACAAACCTGTATTATGTACAAACAATGTGTATTATGTACAAACCATTATCATTAAGTACCAGGTACTTAATAAATTAGACCAATTGGAACCGTGCATTTAGCTACTGCACTGGCAAGAAACTCCACAGTCTGTGTGGCTTAAAGAATAGCACTACCCCATACTTACCGTGGGTGTCGTAAAAGGCGACTAAGTAATGGGCAGCAGCGTTCTCTAGTGTTGTGCTCTGTGGCCACGCCACCGTTTATTTTTTTGTTATGATATAATCCATTTTTATGTACGGCTGACGGTCATGACGTACATACATTGTTTTTGAATGTACGACTTTTATTTTAAAAGAAAAAAGTAAATTAATGTGGCGTTGCTGCGGAGAATTCTCTGTAGCCACGCCACCTGTAATCAATATTTGTAGATACAAGTTCAGCTATTTCTCTGAAGTTATATAATGTACGAACGCTGTGTATTATGTACACGCGATAAGTACGAAAAAATATGTTAATTCTAAAGTTTAATTCTAAACTCACAAATTGTCCCATATAGTGTATTAAACAAATGTATTTTAGCGATTACTTCAAATTGACAGGAAAATTAAAATAAAACTCAACAGATTTCATAAATAGAAGTTATTTATTATATATCCGTGTTATAAAAAATTCTGAATACTATGCAGTATACTGAATGCTATGCAGTATGTACGTATGAAAAAAAATGCTTAAATATAAATGAATATATAAATATCAGACAACATCATATTCATTGATCTGACCCCAATTACTTTGCTTACGCACTTGTGTTATGCAAATCAGAAGCAACGAAGGTATTACAAACACCCAGACCCGAGCCAATTTAGAAAAGTTCGCTTCCCAAATGACGCGACCGGGGATCGAACCCGGGACCTATTGCACTCTGGCCAAATGCCTGTACCACTGCGCCATCTAGGTCATCGTAAGTTATATACTTATATACCTAAGTTATTAGTATTCTACTATATTACAATTTGTACATAAATTAAAAATCCAGCCAGCCCGGCGGTTGAACGCGTCCCAGAGGGTCATGGCCGTCCGGCTAGTCCGGGGTTACCGCACGGTCTCCGGGGAGGCAGAGAGCCTCCTTGCCGGATTGCCGCCATGGGATCTGGAGGCCAAAGTCTTCGCCCTCATAAGGGAGTGGAGAGAGGAGGTAAAACGCGGGCGTAACTCCGCTGCCGCGAGAAATCGCGGCGCAGCGGACAGAGCTCCGGCGGGATCTCATGGCGACATGGAGAGACACGGCTGCTTCGGGAGGTTCCTGTTCAGAATAAGGCGGAAGGAAACGCCCGGGTGTCACCATTGTGTGGATCGCCCGGAGGACACGGTGGAGCATACGGTGGAGATCTGCCCAGGTTGGGCAGAGCACCGCCGTGTCCTCACGGCGGCGATCGGCGGCGGCGATCTCTCGCGTCCGGCCCTAGTCCGGGCCATGGTACGGAGCGAGAGTGCATGGAAGGCTGTCGCCTCCTTCTGCGAAGCAGTGATGCTCGCGAAGGAGGAGGAGGAGCGCGTGAGGGAGAGGCAATACTTGCGCCCTCACTCCCCTAGCCGCCGCAGGAGACGCCCTGGGCGTCGGGAATCGATAGCCGATTACCGGCCACCGCAGGCGCGGGCTTGCGGATGGCGAGCAAAGGATACACTTCGAATGAAAATGGAGGATTGGGTCATTATAAAACATATTGTTACCGTCGGTCGTAAATCAGAATGAGAGTGTTATGACGACATGACTACTAAAGTGATTCGCGTTAAAAAAAATACAAACATTAATTCTGTATTTTCAGGATCTATTTAACTCGGACTTTATTTTAATTTACAATAATAATATAATAACATGTAGATACATACACTGATACACTGTAAATCTGGTGTAATGTATTTTTTACAGAATTTTCTTTGTTTGAGAGTGATTTTCTGTTTAATTATTTTAAATTATTTTAAAGGAAAAATATTTTGTAACCATTGTGATAACATGGATTTATAATAAATAACTTCTATTTATGAAAACAATTGAGTTTTATTTTAATTTTCCTGTCAATCTGAAGTAGGTAATCGCTAAAATACTGTTGCGCGCCACAATTAATGCCTGGTACATGGTGACATTAGTTACCACTAGCGCCATCTACTATCGAGTAGCGGAACTAGTAGTCAAGATCCTTCTAGAAATTTCAGCGAGCATCTGGTCAGTCGGGACCGGTATGTACTCGAACATTCTAGATGTTTCTACAATGGAAGGTTCTAGAACTATCGGCGGCACTATATAAGGCCGAGATGCGGCACGACCGGGACATCCCCAGACCCATCACCATATTCGGCAAGCCGATCCCTTGTGAAAAGCAAACCAAATACCTAGGTGTAGTCCTCGACAGGCACCTCTCCTTCGCAGAGCATATAAAGACGGTCCGTTCGCGCGCCGCCTTCGCTCTCGGCAGACTCCACTCCGTTCTCAATGCACGCAGGAAATTGTCACTAAGGTGCAAATTGCGCATCTACACAGCGTGCATTCCACCAATAATGACTTATGCCTGTCTAGTCTTCGCTCACGCAAAGCCCCACCATATCCATAGGATGCAGACCCTCCAAAACCGTTTCCTCCGAAAGGCTACAGAATCCCCATGGTTCGTCCGTAATGAGATCCTCCATCTTGACCTCAAAATCCACACTATCCATCAATTCATGAAACGCCTCTCCAAGCGCTTCTTCGATACCGCCGCCAAACATCGCAACCCTTTGGTTGTCGAGGCCGCCAGTTATACTCCCTCCAAAATCAGTAAATGTCGCCGTCCAAGGCATGTTCTCACCGACCCTGATGACCCCATAACCCTCCTCCAGGAGAGCAA
Organism: Mesoligia furuncula; assembly: GCA_916614155.1. Lineage (NCBI taxonomy): Eukaryota > Metazoa > Arthropoda > Insecta > Lepidoptera > Noctuidae > Mesoligia > Mesoligia furuncula. The sequence goes on from OU744814.1 coordinate 822,886, forward strand.
TAGGGCAACCAGTACAGTACCCAAAAAAAAACAAAAAACCGTCATATTGACCTCGCCGACGAGGTCCTTCGCGATGCCCCCAAGTAAATGCCCCAATTGCTCGATGTAGTGCCAGCCCGCGCCGCAGCTGAGCCTGTACAATTAAATTCCCGACTGTGACCTCTGAGTTTGTTTCGGCCTTTCTTCTCAGAGTAGTCAGATAGGAAAAGCCGATCTCATCAAGCTTAAATAATAATAATCTGATCCAGCCTGTCCCATCTTGCTGCCCTCTCCCCAGCGACGCCCTAAGCCGAGATTCGTACCCCGCAGGTGGTGCCCTTAGCGTGTAGTCGCTTAGTATAGTAGATAATTGCCCCTGGCTGGAGGCTTTCAGTTTACTTAAGGCAACCACAGGATAGTCCGGCTAAGTAGTCACGACCTCTCAAGGTCAACTACGAGATGCCATAGTAAAAAAAAAAACGACCGGGACAGTGTTAGATAAGCGACACAGGCGAAAACAACTGAAGCTATCTTCAAGTGCGACTTAAGTGATCAGTAGTGCAATTGTGTTTTGTAATTAGTGTGTTGCTATTAGTGAGATTAAAGTGTCATTTTTTTGGTTATTAAATCGGCAGTTTTTATTGTCACAAACCCGAAGCTCGTAACAATACATTAGTTTAATACACTATAGGTATGGGACAATTTGTGAGTTTAGAATTAAACTTTAGAATTAACATATTTTTTCACACTTATCGCGTGTACATAATACACAGCGTTCGTACATTATATAACTTCAGAGAAATAGCTGAAATTGTATCTACAAATATTGATTACAGGTGGCGTGGCTACAGAGAATTCTCCGCAGCAACGCCACATTAATTTACTTTTTTCTTTTAAAATAAAAGTCGTACATTCAAAAACAATGTATGTACGTCATGACCGTCAGCCGTACATAAAAATGGATTATATCATAATAAAAAAATAAACGGTGGCGTGGCCAGAGAGCACAACACGTTCTCTATGCATTTCACCACCAAACTATACTGCAATCACCAAACCGCCTGCCAAGCGTGGCGATTATGGCAACCCCCCCCCCCCCCTTTGGGAGAGGCCTATGTCCAGCAGTGGACGTCTTTCGGCTGAAATGATGATGATGACCTAGCTACTGACGTTTCCTAAGTGGCCATGTAATGTAGGTTTATGTGAAATAAAATATTTTAATTTCGGTGCTGTGAACCAGAGGACGGACCTGGCAAGGTCACTCGGACCGAATAAGACACAGAATTATTTATGTTCACATCGCAGAATATGTCGATGACGTTTCAGCGAAGAAAACTATTACGGCAACGGTACAACCCTATTCCATTTGACATATTATTGTAAACAAACAAATGAATTAACAAAATATACTAAAAATGTCTATTATACGGAAATGAACCCAAATATCAATACTTTAGCCATAAATTCATGATCGCGTCACAACTGTATCATCGAATGTGTATTATTAAATGTATTTTTGCATGAAAACTGGCTATTAACCTCTGCAAAGACATTAGAGGTTGATTTTCATTGTTTCTTGTACCACACTTCACAATACAACACACAGACATGTTGAATTGTTGTTTTCCAACATTTGCATGCAGTTTTAAAAGGTAAAATCCTTGTATATTTCTCGCAAATCTCAATAATACAAAAAGTAAACAACCATTTGACAGCAAAACTACCACGAAACTTGTCGCAAAAGATGGCTGATACGGCACCTTACCTACAATTGTACTACGTCACGTCAAAATGTTGCCAAAATGAGCAACAACTTAAAATATTGTTGTCTCTTTTATCAAATACGATTATCTTATTAGAAAGAACGAGACAAAACGATATTTCGTATTCTGAATCATATTTCACTCATATTTGTATAAGCAAATGTATGTATAGAATAACGCGGCCTCTCCATGTTTTTCCTATCTCAATGGATTAAGAAACGAACTGTAAGTCATACCCCCGTGATTTGTCGGCACATCTAATAGATATAAATAAATAAAAACAGTAATAATAAGTTAACGGTCGATTGAAAAATCAGCCCTTAATTAACTAAGGGCTGATTTTTCCATCGCCAGATAACTTTTATTAGAGGAATAAAATTGACAGTTTTTGTATGAAATAACTGTCAAAATTTCAAAATTATTCCTCGAATAAAGTTATCAGATGATTGAAAAATCAACAAAAGTCGGGCGCCACGTCTGTCTAAACGCGATAAACTCAAAAAATAAACCGTATGTAAATCCGTTTCTTCCGTCAATGGACGGAGTGATTCATGATCATGAGAAAGGTTTACCTATATGTCCAAATGAAGATGTCGCGCGCAGAATCTAGTAACTATGTAGGTATACCTACATAACTTCTTTTCCTCCAAGGAAACCTATGAACCATTTTCTGATACAATATCAGAAGCCCATTTACTTGCATTAAAAGTCCGAAAACGTCTTAGTTGAAAACACGTGCATCATAAAAACTGGCCACCGAAACAGCTAATGACGAGCCAAGTTTTTTTACCAGAATGCCAGTCCGATGGATGAGTATGTGATGCGGTATGTAATTAACTCGACCATTGCATCCACTGCTACAGCCCGAATCAAACTTTACGGCAGCGGCTGGGAACATGAAGCGAGTCGCTGTGTAGTAACAAATTCACCTGTCAGCGGGGGAGAGGGGTGAGGTACTGCGCACACTTTAGAGCCGCCATAATGGGGCACTAAGTCAATTTTTGCCGTGTTGGTCGCTTACAAAATCGCCTTACAAGCCGAATCACCACCCCATTTACATAGGCAATTAAAATCCCAGGTGACTATAGTTCATTTTGCATCAAAATGTCGACCTTCGTGCGGCGGGCGATCGCCTGTCACTGAGCATTTTCACGGTCCATTTCAGTCTCCCGCCGCATGCGACTAGTACGACAAAAGTCGAATGTGATTTTAATCACTGCTGCCTAGCCGAATTGTCATTTAGACGCGCGATTTGTGCGGCTATAGTCACCTGTGTAAAGCCCGCATAAACTTTGAATCGGGCTGTACCTAGAATTTAGCCACGTTAGCTGCGCGGTTCAATTCTTAGCCAAACGTAAACCTGGGTGGCTGTAGTGGACAAGCTCACTTACTTTTCTTATACAAAGCGAAGCTAAGTGCGTGCGAAGCTTAGCCGTGTGTCGTTGTGGAGCAAACTCAAAAAACTCAAACTCAAACCATTTATTTCAATTAAACCATTTACAGGCACTTTTGAATTGTCAAGAAGTCGGTCAGTCAGAAAATATGAAGCTAGTTGCCCATTCCAAAGCGTAGGTACCTATGGAGAAGAACGGGCAAGTAACTCCATGGACACTCTTTTAAATTGTATTTTTACAAAAATATTAGTTACATGATTAATGTTGAATTTACAATTATATGTGAGAACGATGTAAAAAAAAATACGTACGCGTTAAGAGCGTCCAGAGTACAGCAAATAGTAAGAAGACAACAATCCAAAAATAAAATAATTAGAAATAAGCCGAGGCAGCTGAGTGATGACCAGCCCCAACTGACAGCGCCCGTTCACGAACATGACGCATAGATCAGCACCATTCAGCTCAACCATTTTGAAGGGAGCTAAAGGAGCGGTGCCTTTACTCCAAACTGAGTCGTGTTCAACTCAATTATTTAAATTTTAATTACTCATGCTTCGACCACCAGTTATACCACTTTATTCAAGAATATTCATAAGATTGTAATTAAAACATACGACGTAGTATTTAGGAGTGAGCGCGCGTGACTAAAAGAGTGATGAATATCAATGTTTATGGCGGGAGAGGAAGGCAAAAGAAAACTTTGAAGCAATGGATGGATTGTGTGAGGAATGATAATATGAAAGAGAAGGGAGTGAATGATAGAATGACGGTTGACAGGGGAAAACGGTAGAAGAAAACGTGTTGCGTCCACCCCAAGTAACATGGGACAAGGGCAGGAAGATGATGATGACGTAGTATTTAGGTACTCTACAGTACCTAATACTACTACACTACCTAATATACTCTATACTGTTCCTGTATTCACAAACAATACTTGTATAAGTAAAGTAGCAATACTATGAGAGGAAGGCATTTCAGACTGCGTTCCATAATTCAAAATGTGCCACTTGTCTACTAAATATTTTTGGAGTTATCGACTCGCCCACAAATAAATTTATTGCGTGCGAGTCGCCTACCTATATACAAATAAGATTATTTAAAAGTGACGATTCACCCGTTTCGGTCTAGTAAATTCGTGCAAATCGACAAATAAGACCAGAATTTCAGATGGAAATACCCATTAACACTTGGCCCGACCTAAGAATCAAATCCAGGAACTCAAGCTGCTGAGCTTGCTGAGCGCTACTGCTGAGTAGCGCTTGCAACTACTAGAACCAACGAAGCTGAAGTAGCGTGATGATAAGTAGTATAATAAAACTTTCATGAGTCACCAAAAATACCAGTTATCCATATACCTAATATAAAATTCGAAGTCCTGACTGACTGTTATATCAACGCACAGCCTAAACCGGTGGTGCTAGATACATGAAAATTGAAGCGTGTGTTCTTTGTGATGAGAAAAGAAAGGGTTTTTCAAAATTCCACTCCATAAGAGGGTGAATGGGGGAGGGTGAAATTTTACGCGGACCAAGTCACGGGCAGAGGCTAGTAGAAAGATAATTGTATTCACTATTAGAAAGATACATACATTATACATAACAAGAATTTGTTATCCTCACTATCAGGTTTTCCCTACAGTTGGGCGAACTATCGCCATTTTGGAATCTCCGAGAAATTCGAGACGTAATAAAATTGCATTAAGTTTCTTTGTTGGAATAATCTGAGGCTCTTTGTGTAGGATATTCCTCGTTTTGTGGTTGAAGTAAATTATCACCAGTAACGGGTTTTTTAAGATGACTAATATTTAAAAATGATTTGATGGATAACGAGAATCTCAATTCAATTAATTTTTATTTATATTTATATAGTATCATTTATGAGGGGCTTGTAATACTGGTGCACGAGTCAATCGATCAAGTTAAGCTACGCTTGCCAGGGTTGATCCGTGGATGAATGATCATCTTTAGATACCTACCCAAGAACCTACGGTTTCTTGCCTCGGAAAACACGTTAAGCCGTTGTTCCCGGCTGTCATTCGGGGATCTTTGACAGTTGTCACGAGTCGTCAGAAGCCCGAAAGGTGACAACTAGTCTTACCAAGGGGTTTCGTATTACCCAGTAACTGGTCTGTGGAGGTCAGATAGGCAGTCGCTCCATATAAAATAGGTACTGATACCCAGCTGCATCCGGTTAGACTGGAAGTCGACCGCAACATAATTATTTGAGTAAAGGTTAGGCAGATGATGTATATTAATATTTGTAGGTGCCTATGTCACTTAGTGTGGCGTGTGGATATGAAAAGAAATGAGTATACATATAATGTGTATCAAAAATGTGTTGTCACATTTAAGTATGTATGGTACAGACCATCAAACTAAACAACTTTCTTCATGGAACCCACATCGTAATCGCGAGAAAATAAATAATCAGCTGTTCCTTACAAAACTTCAATACCTACTCGACCCAAATATATGGGACGGCTGATTATTCATTTTTGACATCGTGCCGTTGAAACCTTGTTACAATCTGTAATTTTGTCTTTCGTGTCATCCGTTTCTACCACAGAAATCTAAATTAATAAGGCATTGGCGCCGATTCCCTTGTTCACAAACTAAACTAAATTTAAATTCAGTGCATCTTTTTCTTTCTATTTCGTTAAGGAAAGAAGATAAATATTAGTTTAGTTCTGTCAAATTAAGATACTCCATGGACAAGTTTAGACGTGATTAAAAAATTGGCTACTAAAAATACGTCAATTGACGTCTGGCGCTGACTAATTTGACTGGACTAAACTAATATCTTCTGTCCTTTTCTTAACGAAATTGAAAGAAAAAGATGCACTGAATTTAAATTTAGTTTAGTTTGTGAACAAGAGAATCGGCGCCATTGCCTTATGAATTTAGATTTAGATTTCTGTGGTTTCTACGGTGCCCATGTGCATTTGGAAAAATACGCATATACTGAGGAGCAGTAGTGGCCCAGTGGTAACGTCCCCGACTTATGAATCATAGGTCAGGCAGCCATTTTGCTTTATGTAAATAATTTCATCACCACTGCTCTCAAAACATCGTGAGGAAACCGGCATATCCTAGAACCAAAAACTCGAAGACATGTGATATCTACCAGCCTGAACTGGGCCCGCGTGGTAGATTACAGCCCACTTCTTCTCGAAGAGAGGAGGCCTGTATCCCAGCAGTGGGGACATTACAGGCTGATTATACTACGCTTTTCTAACACCAGGTCATATAATAACACCCATATCAGTGTAATATCGAAAACCAGGTAGAAAACAAAATTGCACTATCTCTCGATTAATCCGATCCGAATAATCGATACTCCGTCACCTTCACAGTGAATCAGGATTTCCTCGGAGCCCCTACATTGTGGTGAATGACGCACGTATGTACGGTCGACCGCTCGTCAAAGTCGTACTTGAACTACAAAAGCTGCCGTACTGTTAAGAAATAAAGGCGTTTTCAGAGTGGAGTTGGGACTTTGTACGTGTGGTCGACCGTATCTATAAGGACTGTAGGTAAGCAGTGTTTAAGGCCGGTCGGTGACATTTGGCCGAGAGGAAGTGGCGTGTTAGGCTGGCTATAAATCTGTAAGCCTGCACTATAGTTACTGCTCGCGAAGTTGCTTCGACGAAGTAGGTACTAGTCGAAATTGACCGAAGTCCGTGACTATACCCATGCTAAGAACTACGGGACCACAGATATAGTATTATAGAGGTACGAGGAACAGGGCGTACAGTTCACTCATACTCTATAGAAAAGATAGGATCCGCCGACCAGACGGGTGTTGCGGGCAACTGCCCGATGATTTATGTCGGGCCGTTGTATCTATGCTAGTTGCGCGGTAAACTTTGCTTGCGAGATGCAGGATTTTGCGTGACGTCAGTATGAATCGTTGTAGATGCTGCTACAGTATCTATACATGTGTGCGGGATGCTTCGAGATCTTTGACTCGGGCGCAAAAACGATCCGAAATCGCCCGAGGCGAGCCGAGTTTGGACGAAGCGAACCGATCAACTTCTCGAGTAGTGTAGAGCAGGCTTTACATTTTTATTTATAGCCCGTAAGATGTGTTGGGGAAGTGTCAAATGTCAGGAAGTGCAGGTTTTCTCCGATACACTGGCACAGAAACCGCCACTTTTTCTTATAACTTATCTCTGTGTAATGTTAAGCAGTTTAAAGTATGCGCCTGCCTCGTCGCAAGCGCCACAGCTGAGCATGAGGTTCTGGGTTCGATTCCCTGGTCGGGCAACGTATTATTGGGTTTTACCCGACTGCGCCAGAAGGAGGGTTATGTTTTTCAAGTGTATGTATGTATGTATGTATATTTCTTTGGCACGCTCTATATCCTAAACGGCTTGATCGATTTCAGCTTGAGAGAATTATATTAATATATATTAATTATGAGAGTGACACTGGGTATATCTAAATTGACGACAAAATTGACGGGATTTACGGAACGCCACCTGCTACGATCCTTACATACTCCTTTTGCTTCGTTTACGTTCATACATCTCGTCATACACACTCGCCGATTGCGAGTACTACGCGCCTGACCTTTTTAAAAAATATCACCAATTAGGGCATCCCCTCCTCGTCTTCACTCACATCTGCCTTGTTGATACCTTTTGTTAGTCACCTTTCATTTCAAAATCAAAATCAAAATGTTTTATTTCACATAAACCTACATGGGCACTTATGAAACGTCAGAAGCTAGGTGCACGGTTCCAATTGGTCGTTTCCTATGGAGAAGAACTGGCAAGAAACTCCATGGTTACTCTTTTTAAAAATAATTGGCTTTTACAATGTTTCCAGATTACAGTAGGTATGGGAGGACAGCGCAGGCCTGTCAACAAGTACCAAGTACTTGATGAAATAGAAAATGGTCTACAGATCTAAAGTCTATAAGGCCTACAAAGTCCTCACATTTACAAAATAAGAATCTATCAAAAGGATAAATAATAAAAAAAGAAAAACAATAATAAAAACCTACTAAAACCAAGTGTTATGATTTATCCTCTCAACATGACCGAACCATCTAAGCATACTATTCTAAATTCTTCTTTTGTCACTACATCTTCATTTAAACCGCAAAGTTGCCTTAATTTCACCTATTTCTCACAATGTCATAAATAAAACCCAGAATTCTCGTTTATGCCGTCGACACAGATAACCACAGTATTTCACGACAGTCGCACAAATGTTAATGATACCTTCAATGGTTTTGTCGAGTGATTATTACGCGAATTACTTCGAAACAGGCAAAAAAATTAAGTGGAAGAAATGTATGTAATTTTAATTTGATTACCGTTGATTGATGAAATGGACCAATTTGGGGCGAATTATTGCTGGTATTTTGACAATTTTTTTTTTCTTTTGTTAAGGGCAATACAAAAGTTAAAATTGCATGGTTATTAATTAACCTGGAGCCTATATTTTACTGACAAGCAATCAATCCCTGCGCCACCACATCTCTCTGATAATTAAACTTAAAAGAACTTAAAAGAATATAAATTACTAGCAGCGCCACGCGATTTCACCCGCATAAGTATCGATCCCGTGGGAATATCAGGATAAAACTATTCTACGTCCCAGGGGCGTGCCTTTTACTAAAGCCGAAAAGCCCGGCTTTCAATCAAACGTGAGACTAACAATAAAAAATTAAAAAAACTACACAAATAAACATAAAAACATGTCGCAAGAATTGATAAGAATAATAAAAAATAATAAACTCCGCGCGTCCCAGCCTGCAGCTGCTTTTCGTAGGTACGATGCATGGTTGCCAGGTTTACATGCTCAAAGAATAATATTTCAATTCCGCGCAGTTTCCATCCTGCGAACCGTTGCCAAACATCTCCAATGCCATTCTTCGCGAGAACGCAAATACAAAAATCGTCCCGTCTCGCTCGCACTTGCTGGCTTCAAATCAGGCTTCTAAAGTTCGGAAGATTTGTATAGAAATTGTTCACGTTGTTGATAACATTAGTATGTACTCAATTCGCAAATTGTACTGATTTTTAAGCCTGGCTTTTGATTTTTTATGAATGAAACTTGTAACGAAGCGTGTGTGTGTAAATAATAAGTGCGCGCGAAAGTTGCGCATAGAGCTCGAATTTATCTATAATGAATTAATGATGATGCAATTTCAAATAGTTTGAATTTGTTTTGAGCGGTTACTGGTGCATTTTTTTACTTTGATTTTTTTTTTTCATTTTCGTTGAAGTTAAGTGTTGTGATTAGTTTTTGCGGTGATTAACTTTGTTTTAAAGTAATTAAAAAGTTTCTTAACATTAAAATGAATTCGGAAATGCAATTGTTCCTTGTGATGGATTAAAGTGTGTGCAATCGTTACTCGGAAAGGTAAACACTTTGAGTTTTACAGACAAATATAATCTCATTACTTCACCTAAACCTATCCCTCATTTGAGTATTTCTCAGAAATCTAAATCACTTAATAGGCATTTTAGTCGATCAGCGTAGAATAGGTACTCATTGGATTGTAGCTTGCTCTCATATCAACAATTAATGATTCTGTTGTTGTTGCATATTTTTCTCAAAAGAAAATACCGCTTGGAATTCATCAGATTACGATGATTTGAATTAGGTACTTCGCTGGTGCCAGTAAAATACATCAGAATTCTTAAAAGCACATGAATGCTGTTATTTCATTCTGTAGTTTTGGTAAAACACGAATCGAAACTAACTCGTGAATTATGTGACGACATTTCCAAATTCAATACGCGTGTCGATCACAATCGCGCTGTTTTTCAAAGGCTTATTTGATGTTGTGTGTCAGTAATTCCAATTATAAATATTATCAATATCGTAAACAATTAGAAATCAATCAATTATTTGTGCGCCATCTAGTGGCCACTCGGCCAGATTGTAGTATTTTGCAAAGCGACTGTTGGGGGGTTGGGGGCGAGTGAAATAAATATGAACTTACTCGAAGCTCTGTTATGCCAATAATGTTAATAGATGGCTCTTAAACGTCTTATCATATTTTACGGGAAACTAATAACTCAAAAATAAAAAGTTACGATTTTATAAAGGATTACCAATAGGTACTCTTAGTAATTAATTTATATAAGAAAAAAATAGTAGTATTAGAAACATTCATTTTAATAGCTATAAGCAAAAACCTACAATTATAATACACGAATATTAGTAAGAACTAAGGCGCTAAGGTACATTTTTTTTAAGTATGTTTTGGCTTGCCCTAAGTTTGACCCCTAGGCACGCCACGGCTACGTCCTTCCCCGGGATGCAATCTATCTCTCTGCCAAATTTTATCGAAATCCGTTCCGTGGTTTAGGCGTGAAGAGGTAACATACAGACAGACAGTCAGAGTTACTTTCGAATTTATAATACACGTATTAGTATGGATTCTCAACAAAACGTACTGCATGGGCGCCTTGTTTATATCCCTACGTATTTCTATTTATATGCAGTGTGTTAAGAAAGTAGCCGCTAAGCTATGAGCTAACTGGTACATTTATTCTGCGCAGCCGACGCTTTCCCCACTTATCTGGCGACGCTGTTACAAGAGCGATGTGCTTCATTAAGTAAGTTTAGATAGATCGGTGATGATTGCTGTAAAGGTACTCAACATCATCTGCCTAGCCTTTTCCCAACTACGTTGGGGTCGGCCTTTAGTCTAACCGGGTGCAGCTGAATACCAGTATTTAACATGGAGCGACTGCCTGTCTGACCTTCACAACCCAGTTACTGGGTAATAGGATACCCCTTGGTAAGACAACCAGACTTTCAGGCTTCTGACTACCCGTAACGACTGTCAAAGATCCACGAATGACAGCTGGGACCAAGGGTATGTAAAGATGGTCACCCATCCACAGACCAACCGCGGCAAGCCTAGCTTAACCTGATCCATCGACCTGTGCGGCTGTTATTAACAAAGGTACTACGGTAAAGAAATATTGTTTTTGAGTATCCATTGCATACCGAGACTGGTCCATGTCTTGGAAAGCACGTTAAGCCGTTGGTCCCAGCTGCCATTCATAAGTGTTCCCAAAATAAATGTGTAATGGCTTTAGTAAATGGGTTGTGGAGATCAGATAGACAGTCCATGTAAAATACTTGTATTCAGCTGCATCCGGTTAAACTGGAAGCCGACCCAACATACCTAGTTGGGAAAGGCTAGGCAGATGATGATGTTAAGATTAAACTCTCGATTTGAAACCAATGGATTCCATCACGTAGAAGTCGATGTTGAATACTTATCTATTTTATTATTGTAAACCATCTATGAGAGAGAACAAGGAAAATAGGGGCGTGAAACAATAGGTGCTAGGAATAACAACAAATTGCTATGACATAGTAATCTGCTGAACATGAGTCATTTAAAACTGAAATTATGAAATATTGTAAAGATGAGATACATTGGTTGTTGCATGGGTAATGAGATCATTGTCTAAGGCACCTGTTCTCGGTCAGCGGGATTGTCCGAAAGGGTTACCGCTGGCCCGGAACATAAAGGGCTAAGGAAGGAACACGGGTGGGTTTTAGTCAGTAAGAGTCTGACACTCCCTTCCGCTCCACCCAGAGCGGGAGGAGTCATTTGATGATTTCCCATCCGCAAAAAAAAAAAAAAAAAAATAACCTGTTCTGGAAATGACGCTCTAAAAAGGATGAAATAAGAAAATATTCTCATCTGCAATTGTTAGGTATGTACTTGAACTATTCAATATTTATCGTCTATTATTATAAACAACTTACACGTATTTCAATGTATTTAACACATATTCATAGTGATGTTCAAAGGATAGCCGCGGTCACATGCCATTTTGCCCTAAAGCTTATAATCACTTACTACTGTTAGAATGTATTGTTTTGTAAGGGTAGGTGGCACATAATATGATCATGGCTATCTCTTTTTTTAGTTTATGACTTTATGTCCTCCAGAGGGCGTCATATTCAATTTAATGAATATGGTGATGAATACTTCATTTGTCAAATTATGATAAGTAGTTTAGAAGTTATGAGGGATCAGGTGAACATAAATACATACCGTCAAAATCATAACCCTCCTTTTTGTTTCGCCGTAGTCAGGTCAAAATAGCTGGCCATGGTAAACAGATTAGCTCATCTAAAAAGTTGGTACCGTTCCTCATCAGAAAGGCGTGTTTAAAATTGTTATTTACTTACTCATCTCTTAACCATATCATTAAGTAGTTATTAACCACTATATAAGACTTGAAATTCTTGGCAGCAGCGCAAAGAACTCAGGAGTCTTACTCATGATCTTTAAAATACCACTGACTCATGACCATCGTATGTTTTTGTGTGATTGTCCCTTTGCACTGCAACTGGATTTTTTATTTATTTGTAAACTAACTTCTACCCGCGACTTTTTTCGCGTAAAATTTCCTGTTCTCCTGACCCAACCCGTTGCATCGCATCGCATCATCGTCCCGCGCAATCACTTCGTTTTTGCTTACCGTTCTTTCTGTTTTTTTGGTCGGCTTTTTAGGGTCATAGCGTGATGTGAAATAGCCTATACCCTTCCTCAAGACTTGGGCTATCATATACGAAAATACTTTTACAAATCCGACGGGTGGTTCCTGATATTAGCATTAGCACGTTCAAAAAAACAAACTCTTCAGCGTTATAATAACTTTAATTAATTGTAATTAACCATAATTGTATTATCTTCATGCGTCTAGCTGTTTGGCAATTTACTTGTATCATAAAAGCCATCTTTACTCACTGTGTGCATTATCAGATCGTATCTACAATATCTGTCAAGGTAATTAGATTATCTATTTATGATAATGTTGCCGCAAACAATTAAACTATATATTTCATTTCCACCTTATCTTTAACGATAAATTATCTACAAAACAATTAAGATTTGAGTGCATCGTTATCATTGAGGCTACTTACTCGGGCTAAATCATAAATAAGTTACTCACTGTTTTTATTGTAATGGATTTAGTCATAATATACAGTTTCATCTGCGAAGGAGGTAGCAAACTTTTTAAATAATAGAGCCTATTTTTAACTTTGTATCCTTTTCTCAATAATTAAGCTACGATACCCCGACCATTTGGTCGGGGTATCGTAGCTCTAACCTAACCATTTGGTTAGGTTAGAGTTAAGCGCGCTATATCGAAATTGGTCGAATTTAGTAGTTTTAAAACCCCAAAATTGCTTGAGGTTCACAAAAAGAGGCGCAATCATTATATTAGAGAGTTCAATAATATTTTTATAACCCCAAAATATGAATAATTCGAGGTTCACAAAAAGAGGTGCAATCATTATAGGTATTAGAGTATTCAATAATTAGGAGCACAATTTAATTAAGTATAAGAGGTTTATTTTAATACATGTCATTTAATCAATATCACTAATAACAAATCTTGTATCTCGTATTTATAATCCCTTACTTCCTTACACACATGGTCGGTCGCTGCAAGATTAGCGATAAGACCGCCATCAGTCGGTCTTATTTATGTGTTTCCCTTAACAGTGTACAATAAAGCCAATCTATCTTTCCACCTGGTCTAATTTATCATTACTATCTCATACCTATAAGGCACCTGTCCCACCGACCGCGATGAGCAGTGAGTGCGCGATGGCGACGAGCGATTACTCGCTGGTACACGTATATGTCGTGAGAACGGTGGTGGACCAGCGGTAACGGCCCTGACTTACGAGTTGTAGGTCGTAGGTTCCAACCTAGGCAGGCACTTTACTTTGTGTATTATTCATCACTAAACGGTGAAAAACAAAAAACGGTGATGAAAAACATCGTAAGGAAACATGCATGTCCTAGAACCAAAAATTCGAAGACATGTGACATCTACCAACCCGCACTGACTGGGCCCGCGTTGTGGATTACGGCCCACTCCCTCTCACAGAGAGGAGGCCTGTGTCCCAGCAGTGGGAACATTATAGACTGATTATGATAATGATGAAGTTAGTAGTAGCTTTTTGTTTGTAAGAAAAACTTTTTACGAAAACAAGTTTTTAATGTTATAAATTATACTTAAATCAAAATCAAAATGTTTTATTTCACATAAACCTACACTACATGGGCACTTATGAAACGTCAGAAGCTAGGTGCACTTAACAGAACTTCAAATAACCCCGCGACCCCTGTATCGTTGCATGCACTAAGCACAATGTTTTGCGTGTGTTAACATAACGCACTACTGCAAACAGCAAATTTTCACACCAAAAATAATAGTCGTTTCCCTGCAATTATTTTTTGTGCATTGTTATTTAGTTTGATGTACAGAATGCTTAGTTGACGGCTATCTGATGTGTCTTTTTACACCCTGTATGTATCTTTTTTACTTACAGGAGACCTCAAAATATTTTTCACATTTCTTGAGCGAGAAAAAGCGCTGATAGCTCGTCGCTTGCTCGTGAGCGGTGGTACTAGTGCCTTAATCTCTGCCGTTCAGATAGCGCTACTATTTTTAGCTCGCTATCTCCTTATCGCTAACATCAGTCTTAAGCGTCAGGTACCAGCTATCAAACTGTTTATGTAAGGCTGAATATCTTAATGCTATGCCAATATGGGTGAGCAGGATTTGTAGTCGCTAAAGCATCTGTCAGTAGTAAATCTTATATTGATCAAGCTGAAATGAGGTTTTAAGTTTTGAGTTGTTGTTGCCATAAATGACCAGCACAAGACAAAAAAATATTTTTTGCTGCTTACAAATTATTGTTGTTGTTGTTGGTTTTTTGTCTTACCTTTTAGTGATTGATGATTGTAAGAGTTACTTTTTTGCATGTCTTTGTAAAATTTGATGAGTAGGCATTTCCATATGCATATAAATTGGTATTTCACCTTGATTTATCTTCTTTTCTTCATTATTAGAGTCGGTCAGTTGAAAGGTAGTGTTAGAGCTCTGGTGGCCTAGTGGTAACGGCCGCGACTTACGAGTTGTAGATCGTAGTGCTTGTGTAAATTATTTCAACACCACTGCTCTCAAAACGGTGAAGGAAAACATCGTGAGGCAACATGTCCTAGAACCAACAATTCGAAGGCATGTGACATCTACCAACTCGCACTGGGCCTGCGTGGTGGATTATGGCCCACTCCCTCTTACAGAAGGAGGCCTGTGTCCCAGCAGTGGGAACATTATAGGCTAATCATGATGAAGTTTGTCCGTTTTGAACTATTCTTTCCTTTCGTGGGGAAATAGCTCTGCCGCTGGGGTGGGACTTTTCATAGGACGAACGTCGTTCTATCAACTATTTTATAAGGTGCTTGGGGAAATTCCTATCAAACTAGAATATCTTAACACCTTGTTTTCTTCACCAGATCACTGCTGGCTGTGTGCTAGCTGATTATCTTGCAAATGTGTGTCACGGCTCGAGGTTGGCACACAATACATATTGCAATGAGATAAACTACAAGTTATTATGGCTATAAATATGGAAGTATTATGATCTGTTCTAGAGTGTATGGAAGGTGTGTGATAAAACAGATATTGTTTGAGGTTCTTGAGAGAATGCGATCTGACTTTGTGATAAAAGTAGATATCTTGTACTGGAAGTTATTATCCGTATGTGTTTTCTCACGACTGTTTTATTGTATAGCGAGTCTCTGACGTCATGTACTGTGGTTGTAAGATACTTAGGTCTGTGGCGGCATCTACATCGCCACATGGAAACTACACATCACACTGACGCCCGTTGCCATGGCAGGATACTCTTCCCCCTCCTACTCACTACCTACCACCAAAGGAGCATCTCCCTGCAGGGTGTAACCTTCCGTGGCCAACTTGGAAGGCTCTGAACCTTCTCCGGACACAAGTGAGAAGATGTAAGTCCAACCTGGAAAAGTGGGGCTACCTTGACGGAACGGCAGAAGGGTGTGATTGCGGAGCTATGTCACAAACTATGCTCCACCTCTCATCTTTCTTGCCCTCGGTGTCCCAAGACATGCAGTCAAAGTTACCTCTGCGCTGCCACCGACAACGCCGTGGAAGTGGCAAAGTTTTGGGAAAACAAGATTTCAAAAAATACAGACGTGCCACGAAGAAGAAGACACGCAAAATCCTGCAACGCGCAATCAAAGTTTACCGCGCAACTAGCATATATACAACATCTCGACATCAATACCTACGCTTTGGAATGGGCAACTAGCTTCATATTTTCTGACTGACCGACTTCTTGACAATTCAAAAGTGCCTGTTAATGGTTTAATTGAAATACATGCTTTGACTTTGACTTTGACAATCAGCTGGCAGTTGCCCACCAGACACGATCCTTGAGGATGAGTGAACTTTACACACTGTTCCTAATACCTCTATAAGTCATATATCATCTGGAAAGACTTTTGAACTCCCCAATCAATCTGCTTAGCCATTTTTCAACTACATATATTGGGGTCGGCTTCCAATCTAACCGGATGCAGCTGACTCCACAACCCAGTTACGGGGTATTGTCAGATTTTTGCTTCCGACTGCCAGTAATGACTGTCAAAGATCATCAAAAGACAGCCGGCCAATAGCTTAACGTGATTTCCGAGGCACGAAGAGGTATGGATATGAATTGGATGGTCACCCATCGACGAATCGACCGCGGCAAGCGTAGCTTAACCTTCGATCAACCCGTACGGCTGTTATCATTTAGCCACGAGCCCTTATAGTAGTTCCCCAAAATCATATTTTTTCATGCATACACCCTTCATCATCATCATCATCATTTCAGCCGAAAAACGTCCACTGCTGGACATAGGGCTCCCCCAAAAGGGAGGGGGGGTTGCCATAATCGCCACGCTTGGCAGGCGGGTTGGCGATCGCAGTATGGTATGGTGGTGGAATGCATAGAGAACGCTGCTGCCCATTCTCCGGTACGCCCCTTAGTCGCCTTATACGACACCCACGGGAAGTATAGTGTATATATATACACCCTTATTGAAGTACAAAATTATTAAGGTAGCCATGCGATTCAAATGGCAAATGTTTATTCTTCATCTTGAATCTTGGACTGTCCAAGAATGACTTACAATAATGAAGTAGCTGAAATCTATTTTAGGGAGCTCAACGATCTAACGCCCAAATCTTTTGGAGATGGTCCCATAAGGAGCACGAGGAGGAGGCTTATCGAATCACATGAGCCATTTAATGACGTCTAAAATGGACATGGTAGCTACATTTTGTAAAGAATTATACCTACGTATAGCCTATTGTATGTACATGTATTATATGAACGGAAGTTAGTATTTACGTTATGTCCATTGTGATGTCGAGTGTCTCTATGGGTTGTGATTAGGGTTACCATTTAGAAATTTTAAAGTCCTGACAAAAAGCCTGACATTTAAATAAAAGTCCGGACATTTTAGTCACAAAATCCAAAATTACCCATCTAGTAACAGCGATATGCATAGTAGGCATGGTAGCAGACGCTCGGGAGGGGAGGGGGAGGTTGCGGGGATCAAAAACCATAAAAAAAAGAACTATTGCAGTACAAGTTTTATTGTTTGTTCTCGTTAAGTTGATTGATAAAGAAGTATATTTTATGTTTAGATGAATGAGACGTTAATAAATATTAAAGACTTATTTGGTATTGTTTATATAAGTCTTATTACTTGTATTCCATTTAAACAAAAAAATCCGGACAAATTAAAGAGCCGGACAAAGTCCGGACATGTTCGGAAAAATCCGGACGGATGGTAACCCTAGTTGTGATTACATAGATGATGTGTGCGAGTTTGAGGTGTTAAGAAATAGATGGTTTAGGTTGTGTGTCAATGAATCCATTAAATTTGTTTTTCTCCCTACCTCATTCACAAAGCGGCGAAAGACTATGTAACGATAGTTAATTAATTGTGTCTTTAAAGCTTGATAAGTTGGACCAGTGTCCAAAATCGAAAGGTTCCTATTATCTTTGCAATATAGAAAACATATTGAATTAGCATCAGAACCGTATCCTAACGCTTTGGAAAAACTCATACTGTAATGCGGGCTTTATATGTATATGTATAGCCGCACGATTTTCGCCGCAGGGTGAAAATCGACTGTCTTAATAGCAATTCTGCTGGGCCGCAGGTGACCAAAATGGCATGTCCCACAGTAGAGTAGGTTTCGACTTTTACGGTGGGGTGACAGGTCACATGTGGCGGGTGTTCGCCCGCCACATGAAGGTCGACATTTTGATGTAAAATGAACTATAGGCCGACCACTTAACTGATACGTTGCTTGAGGTAGCAACGCGGTGCTGGGCCCCTGTGGTAACGTGATGCGAGAGCTCAGTGATTCGTCAACTTGTGACAACTATCACCCCTCCCGCACCGCGCAGCTACGTCAGGCAACGTCGATTTTTATCGATCTGTGTAAACGGGTGGCGATTTGGTAAGCGACCAGCCGCATGGCGAAAATCGACTAGTGTAAATCCCCATAAGTAAAACGAATCGTAGGTATTCTGTTATTACGAACCGGGTCAACCATAGCAGATTTTTGACACCCACTACAACATTAGACTGCCCTAATTTTCTTTCGACGAACACATTACATTGACATTATGTATCTAGTTGCAACTGACAGATAATATTCTTTAACGAGGCGTCGTCGACCAGATCGTTCTGAATACCACGCCATAACGATGCTATTGTATTCTAATGAGACCTCACTGACACACTTCTGTGATCTACAAGGTTGTACACCTTCAGGGAATAGGTCGTAACAGTACCATAGGGACTACTGGCAACATAATAACAGCTGTACACGTCCATCGAAGGTTAAGCTACACTTACCGCCGTCGGTGCGTGGATTGGTGATCATCCATTACATATTGACCATTCCGTGTCTCGGAAAGCACGTTAAGCAGTTGATCCCGGTTGTCTTTCGTAGATCTTTTGACAGTTTTTACGGGTAGTCAGAAGCCCAAAATTCTGACAGAGTCTTACCAAGCGGTATTGTGTTAGTCAGTAACTAGGTTGCGGAGGTCCGATAGACAGTCGATCCATGTAGAATATTGATATTCAGCTGCATCCAGTTAGACTGGCAGCCAATCTCAAGCATGCTGAGAGTTATGTATATTGTTACATATAATAATATGATTTTCTTCCTTCTTTATTTATTCAAAACATTCTTCGCTAGTTGTGTGCCGATGGTGGGAATGTTAGAATAGGTGCCGAGTCTTTGTTTTCTTGTGTTGTTTACAGAGTATTATACTATATACTAACAAAATATTGATATTTAAATAGTCTGAATTAAACGAATTTTCTTTTATTTATTTTTTATTATTACAAACTTAAGGGCATTGTAATTGGTTAAATATTTGACACAACATGCACAATGGTCCATTGAAGAACTAAGTGCGGAAACCAAACCCATAAAATAGAACATAGATATTTGACACAATAATATTTATTTACGGGATTGTGATGAAGCCATGACCACATGTGCCGTTATGTCTCAATGCTCATGGCACCTTCTGGGCACGCTCGTTCCATCATAGACCTCATCCATCGCTTTCCATCAGGCGTGATCAAGGTCAAAAGCGGCTCCATTCGAAAAAAAAAAAATAGAGCAATCGTGTTGGTCATCATTGCTCGTTCCTTCTCTGTATGAAAAGTCTGGCACTACACCAACCAAAGTCGATGTAGTGTTACAAGGATCTCTTGGTGCTCGAAGACGTTGACAGGTGAGTAGCGTTGGTAAAAATTGTGCAAAATGTATTGAAAAAACAAGATGGCGGCATTCATTCCGATTTTGGCCACCCATCAAAAGAACCTTGTACAGCCAGCATTTCGCAATATTGCTGTCACCCTTCATAGATAACCTAATTTGCCGTATACATTGTTCTGTAACCATACCTCTCTTGTTCCAGGAATGCGGTGTTCTTTAAGAGGGACATCATAGCACGCGCCTCCATGACCAGCGTCGACATCAGCACCTGCGGACACTATGTGAACAACTCAAGATGCTGCTTGAGCTGTGCAAGTCATGCCAATAGTAAGTGCCTTTACTTCCTTCTTAGATGTTGTTCTCCTGAGGATATTCATATGGATCCTATAGATAATAGGGTCTTTTGGGAGAAAACACCAGGTTGTTCTTCTGATATCTTACTTTAAGGTTGGGAGAATTTCTAGCACATTCCCTTAGTAGATTACGCAATCGCGACTGCTGAGCGTGGGGTCCCGGGTTCGATTCCCGCGTCGGGCAAAGTGTCATTGAGTTTTTCCATTAAGAATATATTAGTAACAGGCCGGGGTTTGGAAGTTGGCGGTATGATACCCCTTGGTCCTGCGCCTGATCTCTCTCCGGTCGTGTCGGATTGCCGTCCCATCGAGTGCACATGTGTCAGCGCGCACGCTTGTGCACTATAATATCTTCCCCGCCGAAGGCTAATCTCCGTTGAGATTGGCCGTCATGGCTGAACTACGATCTGGAGGACTTTAGATAGATTATCAGCATCATCATCATCCACAGCGCGACTTCACCCACTGCTGAGCATAGGTTCTCTTTTCTTGTGCCAATACCCGCGCTCTTTTTTTAATTGAATGTGAGGAAACCTTCCTTTCCTGCAACTCAGCCTACCGCAGTCCACTGGTAGACAGAGGCATCTGCCAGGTTGCGCCACAACACCCTGCCCTCCGCATTCCGCATTTAGTCTGTCCCAGCCACCTTTTTAAGGTCGTCGATCCATCTAGCTGGGGGCCCCACACTACGTTTGCCAATCGGTCTCTACCCTAGGACTTGTCTGCTCCACCGATCATCGGTCCTTCGACAAACTTGGCCAGCCCACTGCCACTCCAGCTTGCTTACACTGCAAGCTATGTTGGTAACTCTGGTTCTTTTCCGAATAATTTCATTTCTGATTTTATCCTTCAAAGAAACTTCGAGCATAGCCTTCCTTCCATTCCTTGTAATTTTTTAAATACAAGCAACGCCGCAAGTTAAACGTAATAACCGCAATTAAGTAGTCAAGTATAATTGGCCCATCATCTATCGTTAGGCACTTCATTCGTCTATAAATACGTGAAAACAATCACCAGACGTATTTTTCAAGGCTTGAATACAATTTCTGAATCACGCAAAAGTGAACGTTACAGCTCTCTCATTCCATGTTTTCTTATCGCGACACAACATTTAAACCTTTCATAATCCGCTCATGATGTTCTCTCTTCTGGGGCACAGGCTGAGCACAGCACAGCTCAGCACACCTCTCTGTGAGAGAGAGTGGGCCGTAATCCAAATCTTCGCGCGGCATTATGCTGAGCGATGTCCTTGTTGCGTGGATGTGACCCGTATTTTCTCTCAACTCGTTCTTTTTGGTGTTTTTGTTTTTGCTTTGCATCTTGTTTTACCGCAAGGAAACTTACTATCTTTCTTTCTTCGAATTTTTGATGTTCCTCACCATGTTTTCCTTCATTATTTTGAGAGCAGTGTTGATTAAATAAATACACATAGTAAAGCGCATACCTGCCTAAGTTCGAAACTGCGACCTCCAAGTTGTAAGTCGGAGCTGCAACCACTGTACCATCACTGCTTTGAAAGCACACTCGCGCTATTTCTATGTCAAGTTAAACAAGACTTCACACTACATATAACATAAAATTACGCCTGTAATCCCCAAGTGGTCCCACATTTCGCCAGTTATATTCCAGTCCCACGTAATAGGGGGCGAGCCTATTGCTATAAACCGGGCACAGATCCAGACTCCGGGCAGAATAGAATAGAATAGAATAGTTCTTTATTTGCACAGAAAGTAGGTACAAGTTACAGATGTTAATGATGTTGTTGATGATGATGTTGTGATTGTTGTTGTTGTTTTTTGCTGCTACTGAGAAATTCCAGATGGAAAAACTCAATAACATTTTGCCCTACCTGGGAATCGAACCCAGGACCTCATGCTCAGCAGTAGCGCTTGCAACCACTGGACCAACGAGGTACTATAGTTTTAAAATCATTAATTATGCATTACCACTACATAGGAACACTATCACTTTTGAAACCGCAGATGATCACGTTACACGAAGCGCCTCCACTCTGATAGTGTCAGTCAGTGTCAAGATAATACCTCGACCGATGCGTATATTCTTAGTGCACGATATAACATTCCAGGGAATTGTACTGTAGAAAATACTTGAAGTTTTAACGTAATAAAGTGTTTCTTGCTACCGTGCGTTTTGGAAAGCGTGTCTTGTAGAACCTGGGTCTGTGTAAACGAGTGATTTGTGTGTGAAATTGTTTCTAAAACGAACAATTTAAGACGTTTGTGTAACATAAATATTATTGGCAATCGTTTAATAAAATTGTGGATTTTAAATTTTTCTTGTCGGGTTTATGTGAAGTAAAACCTACATACAGTTTATAATATACAGGGTTATTGGTAAAACATTAACAACCTCTTAGGAGGTCATTGTACTCATCATTATGAACTACTTCTACTATGGGACCAAACCTGAAATAGCGAAAAATAAATCAGCTGTTCCCTACATTTTGACGATTTATACGAAATGAAACAAATGTAGGGAACAACAGATTTTTTTTCGCGATATATAGCTATATATAGTTATATTTTAGAGTTCATAGTGTTCGTTTTATTCTATCATCTTCATTAAGCACTAAAACTCCTGTCCCACCACCGGCAATTAACGAGGAATGAGTAGAGCTAGCAACTATATACGACTTAGCGAGCAACGAGGAGCGCGTGCATGACGGCGCAGAGCAGTACACGCTGGTATGCGTATGTGCAGACGCCAGCACATCAAGCTACTACTATCTGTCAAATTTCTTTAATAGATTTTCAACTTTATCGCTAAACCATAAGGTTCAAAGTTGATTGGGAAAATTTTACAGTTTCGGGTAGCTTGATGTGCTGGCATCTGTACCAAGCTTAAGTCTCTCAACGAGTATTCTGCCCTTCAAGCAGGTGTCGCTGAGCGATTACTCTCTTCGATAGCTCTTGTCGCTGCGAAAACCGTGTACTCGCCGACGGCGACGGTGTAAACAGTCAGTGATCAACTATTAATATCTGTATCTCTTTTACTTACTCGGGACACACAATCTTTTGTAGGTACGTCACTTAAGCGAGAATCATTGATAGCTCGCTTCCTCGTTACGGTGGGAAGACCCCGCGAATTAATTACTATATTAGTGCCGAATCAATGACGTAGCTATAATTAATATTCTCGTTAAAGTGATTGCGTGTCTTTCATAGACACAAACTGTTGTTTAACTAAACATTCCAATTAGGATCTTGATGTTCTATGAGCCAGACGTGTTATCAAGTGTGTGGATAGTCACCGGATTACGTGTATCAGTGTTATGCAAGACCTTACGTACATTCTGCTAAGAAATTAAAGGTGAGAATTAACTATTATCTTTAACTATTATCTAGGATTACTGAAGCTATAGGTACTCTCGAACCATCATTATTGGGATAGTCACTGTTTTTTTTTTTCTCGTGTAGCGGGTTCGATTCCCGGTTCAACCATGTAATTATTTAAAAATCTATGAATGCAGTTTAAATTGTTTTTTAAATTAAAATAATGTCTTCTTTCTGTAAAATGTTCCATCTACAATATTCAAGGTACTTTCCCTCCATGTGGCATAGCCGTGGGACGTAGGGAGAATTTTTCAAGTGGGCGTGGATGACCAAATCCGAAACTATGAGGAATAGCGAAAAGTACTCAAAGGAGTCGCGGGCTCGATTTCGATGAAAACTAAAACTGCATCGTTGGATTTTTGAGAAATCAAAATTTGTAGCCAGGCATCGAACTCATTGATTTTGATAAAAAAACACACACTGTATTATTACATCACTCGATAGTGTCCCTAATAAGGATCAAATTCTGGGAAGTAATGACATACGGGAAACTAAAGAAAAGAGCTCATCAGCCCCACCGTATTTCAAGATGTGGCATAAGCTTTTTATAGAGTTTGCCATAAGGGTTTGATATATAAGCTAAGATGCTGCCCAATGATTTTGCCGATATCCTGCAAACATACATTTCAGATAGCACTAGCTTCTGCCCGCGACTTCTTCCGCGTGAAATTTGGTCTAACCTAACTCTTAGGGGTGGAATTTCGAAAAACCCTTTCTTAGTGGATACCTACTATTACCAAAGAACACACCCTCCAAATTTAATGTCTCTAGGACCAGCGGTTTAGGCTGCGCGTTGATATATCAGTCAGTTAGGCTCAGGACTTTGAATTTTATATAGGTACTATAGATGTTTCGAGTAAGGCACGAGGATGCCTCTTCTGAGTTAAAAATGATTAAAGCTAGCGGGCCACAAGGTAGTTTGTTGAGTCCAGTGGTCCACCCAAAAAACACTTCTCTTTTTTGTAGTTTTTTGGTGATTTGAATTGATATTTTTATCGAACAAATATTTATATTAACCCATCTTCCCCGGTTGACGCTAGAATTGCATGTGTGCATTCAGTGACTTTTCGGCATGTGTGCAATAAGATATCACAAAAGTGTTACGCTTGTTTTCTTGTGTGCGTGCCAAAAAAGACGCCCCTTTTGATCATTTGTGTGCCGCATTTATCTTTTGTTATTGTGTGAGTTTCCGAGGTGGGGAAAATGTGGCGACACTTGAACTTGAACAAATATGCAGTGAAGGCCATATCTCTCGGATATCTATGGTTCTTTCTCTGCGTCAAATAAATGTATTTTCTTTCTTACTTCTTCTTTTTTTCATCTTAAAAAGGTTATGTGATTTGTGTATGATGAAGTGCCCGTATTTCATGTTATTTGGGGTCGTTGCAACACGATTCTTCTTTCATTCTCCCCTGTCAACCACCACGCTATCATTCACTACATTTTCATGCAAATCATTCCTCACACAATTAGTCCATCTTTGCTTTGGCCTTCCTCATTCTTTCCATCCATCAACATTTATATTCATCACTCTTTTAGTCACATGCGGTTTCCTCTATCCTCATCCCAAATATCCATACCAAGCCAAACGATTTCCTTTCGACTTTCCTATCACTGGCGCCACTTTCAAACTTTCCCTTATACAGTGTGGAATTTTCGAAGCGTACTTTCAAAAATCTTTAAATGCAGTTTTATTTCTTTTTAAAAATAAGGTAATGTTTTCTTTGAGTAAAATTAGCTGTCTTCAGTATTTAGAGTATTTTCCGCCCAGGTACGCTTCGAAAATTCCACCCTGTATACTTACTTACTCTTTTTTGCTCCCCCGACGCACCTCGTCACATCGCATCGCCTGCTCTTGGCGTTCTTTTTACTTTTTCTTCTTTTTGCTCGGCTCCTAAGGGTGTGATGTTCAATAGCGTGTAGCCTTCATAGAATTGGGCTATCATACGCAAACATACATTTTTCAAATCCGACTGGTAGTTCCAGAGATTAGCGCTTTTAGACAAACCAACAAACTTTTCAGCTTTATTATATAGATACATATATTCATCGATCCATCGCATCAATCCATCATAAAGTTATTAAGCAATTCCTCTAATAAGTACCAAGAATGTATCAGAGAGGGATATACAGGGTGTTTGGTGCATCGTTTCCCAAATGGAATTGGCCGAAAGGAGAGGTCATTCGCTATCTCTTAAGGCCCAGTAACTCATTCCTTATTACACCGGTTTTTTTATTATGACTTTTTAATTTTTATTTAGAAAAATACAAGAACTCTGCATTTAAGCTTCAATTTAAAAAAAAAGTTATGAGTATAGCCTTCAAATTTCATTTCAATTCTTATGTTTACTCTTGTATGGTTCTATGAAATACAAAATTACTTGCTAATAACATCTAGTTCCTTTTTCATAACTCACAAGGTTTTTGAAAAAAGGAAAAATATACTTAACACTCAACTTTAAATTGCTGTAAAAAAAAAACTAAAAGCGATCGGGATCTTCGAATTCTTTTAAAAAGTTCTCTAGTTTGTCCCCTTTCCAACGGTGTGCAATATACCAAAGATAACTTTTAATAACTTCAGTAATTCGCTAAATGTATAATCGAGACACATCAGGCTGATATTCGATATTACGGTAAGAACACTAGTTTTCACATAAATAATATTCTTTAAGTAGGTGGATAGTGTTATCTCACTCTTACGCAGTCTCTTATTTCTTTTTAGGGTTCTAACTTTCGCCGAACTTGAAATAAAAAATAAACTTTTATTTAATAAGTACCCAATTATAAATTTTGTTCAAATTGTCCTCCACTATTGTGTACACCCGCGCGAAATATTCATTTTATCTCGACTGTAGTGGTGTGTAAACGTATTTCTGCTTTGATAGTGACTTACAACCGTACGCGCTAATATGGAATGCAAACCCCTTTAGGTCTACTGCGTACCTCACCGATGTTCTAGGTAACGGCATTGACGTCACTCTGCTAGACGTCATGTTATCCCGCACGGATAGTACTTTATACAAATATAAAAAATAAAATGCCCCTTGGTAGAAAGTAAAAATATACATTCTTACGCGTATTTTGTTTGTTGTAGGTCTCGAGAATCAAGACTATGATAACCGTGTCCAGTTTTGTCGTTTTTTATTACACTCGGACGTGGATGATACGAACTTTTTAAAAAGAATTTCTACAAACAGACTTACCCTAATATTAGCTCGGCTACCAATTTTCAGTGAAGACCTGTCTTTTGTTTTCCATCAAGACTGTTGTCCCGCTCATTGGAGATTATCCGTCAGGGATATCATGTTGCATTCCCAGACTCATGGATTGGGTGGCCTTGGCCTCCACGTTCCCCAGACCTGACTCCGTTAGATTTTTAAGTCTGGGGACGGCCCAAAGAACTTGTTTACGCCACGGAAGTTAAGACTAGGGATGATTTAGTCCAACGCATTAAGGCGGCTTTCATCACTATCAAAGCAGAAATACTTTTACACACTACTACAGTCGAGATAAGACGAATATTTCACGCGTGTGTATGCAATAGTGGAGGACAATTTGAATAAAATTTTTAATTAGGCACTTATTAAATAAGAGTTTATTTTTTATTTCAAGTTCGAGGAAAGTTAGAACCCTAGAAAGAGATAAGAGACTGCGTAAGAGTGAGATAACACTATCCATCTACTTAAAGAATGTTATTTATGTGAAAACTAGTGTTCTTACCGTAATATCGAATATCAGCCTGATGTGTCTCGATTACACATTTAGCGAATTACTGAAGATATTCAAAGTTTTTTTTTGGTATATTGCACACCGTTGGAAAGGGGACAAACTAGAGAACTTTTCAAAAGAATTCGAAGATCCCGATCGCGTTTAGTTTTTTTTTTACAGCAATTTAAAGTTGAGTGTTAAGTATATTTTTCCTTTTTTCAAAAACTTTGTGAGGTATTAAAAAGGAACTAGATGTTATTAGCAAGTAATTTTGTATTTCATAGAACCATACAAGAGTAAACATAAGAATCGAAATGAAATTTGAAGGCTACACTCATAACTTTAAAAAAAATTGAAGCTTAAATGCAGAGTTCTTGTATTTTTCTAAATAAAAATTAAAAAGTCATTATAAAAAAACCGGTGTAATAAGGAATGAGTTACTGGACCTTAAGAGATAGCAAATGACCTCTCCTTTCGGCCAATTCCATTTGGCAAACGATGCACCAAACACCCTGTATACATATTTTGTGGTTTTCCTTCTATCGTCATAACTGTGTATTTATCAGTCATATGCTTTAGAATATTACGATACATTATGTGTTTAATCCGATGGAATGTATGCAACTTGAATATGAATTTATTTCATGGTTTTCAGTCTGGATTAATAGCTTTCCTTTAATCAATCAATCAATTCAGCCTATCGTAGTTCACTGCAGGACATAGGCCTCCCCCAGGCTGCGCCACAACACCCGGTCCTCTGCTTTCCGCATTCACTCTGTGCCAGAAACCTTTTTAAGGTTGTCGGTCCATCTAGCTGGGGGCGAAACACGCTGACCAGTTTGTTTCGGCCTTTCTTCTCAAAGTAGCCAGATAGGAAACGCCAATCTCATACATCTTATTTTTTTTTCTAAGGACGCGTAAAAGTGATTACATCATTCAAAATAAGTTCATTTCATACTACGCGGACTCCACTTCTGGTCTCGTCTGGTACAGACCATCGAAAAACATTAGCTAGTGTAATTCTACTAAACACAGGCCTGTCAATTATACAAATTCCCGTGGCAAACCCAATAGGCCTAGAAAAAGAGTCCAACAGGGTTATTGGTAAAACATTAATAATCTCTTAAGAGGTTATTGTACTCATCATTATGAACAACTTTTACTATGGGACCAAACCT
The DNA here is from genome assembly GCA_916614155.1 of Mesoligia furuncula. Classification (NCBI taxonomy): domain Eukaryota; kingdom Metazoa; phylum Arthropoda; class Insecta; order Lepidoptera; family Noctuidae; genus Mesoligia; species Mesoligia furuncula. The sequence goes on from OU744814.1 coordinate 851,238, forward strand.
GAAATCGCGAAAAAAAAGTCTGCTGTTCCCTACATTTTGACGAGTTATCGAACATAAATGTAGGGAACAGCTGATTGTTTTTTCGCGATCTAACCCTGTATTTTAACGACGGCTCAAAGTAGTTATAGTGCCTGCCTGTGTTCGATCCTACGACACATAAGTCGACGGCGATAGAAGCCGCTGTCTCACCACAGACTACTGTTAAACAAACACTGTACTAATTTCGAACCACCACTGCTCTCAAAACGACACAGGAAAACAAAGTGAGGGAACGGCACGTCCTAGAACCAAACATTCTAAAACATGGTGACATTTTAATTTGGGCTGACGCTGGGAGATTACGGCCTACGCCCTCTCTTAAAGGCCAATTATGCTAAAGTATATGAGTTCAGTAAAGAAGATGTAGTTGAGAGGATGAATGAAATGATACAATGACTAACAAAAGATGCAGATGGTACTGAAAACGCCGGGAGGGGATGCCCTAGAAGGACGTATAGTGACCTTATAGGATGGTAGCAACTGGCGTCCTGTAGTTTCTGCTTACCCTCATGAGAAGAAGGCATGAGTTTAAGTATATATGTGTAACAATGAGTTTAAAATAACAATATTTCCTTAACAAAAACATAATTACTGTACTTCAAGAACTGTCAACTCCGTATATTTGCCTGTAAAGGTGAGTATAGACTAGAGCATTTACTTGTAAGTTGAACATAACATCGAGCCACTCTTATGTGTCACCCTATCACGAATCGACCAATGAGCACAATGCTCGACGTTCTATGTTCTATATGTTATGGGTTTGGTTTCCGCACTTAGTCCTTCAGCGGATCATTATGCGTGATGCTCGACGTTTTGTTACAACTTGATTTTGAAAACAAACGAGCGAATTTGTGTAACATTTCATCGAGCTAGACACACACTCGCCTGCATACACTCACACTCAACCACACACACCCGACCACACTCTCGACCTGCTGCACCGACATTTCAACAAAGAGTAAAAGCAAAATTGAAAGGAATGTTACAGGTAAATGCTCATTCGCCGTGAGACTTACTTCGAACACCCACCGTGTCGAGCATTCGCTGGAACGTTACATTACATGGGAATGCTTTTTTTAAATTGAGCTCTTGCTTGTATTGAAGCATTCGTAAGAACGTTACATTACTTGGAAAGCTCGAGAAAATGCTCTAGCGTATACTCACCTTTATATATTTTTTTTATTGTTCGAGAATCAGTTCTCTTGTCACGGCAAGACGGAAAAGTCGCATCTTTGAAAATAATTACTATTAATTGGACGTTTCTTATGTTATTTTCAATGTACCTAAATATCAATTGTGTGTGTCAGTTTGTGTAACCTCTCGTAAACAGGTGAGTCAAATTCGATGAAGTTTTCGTTATGAATCACAGTGATATCAATGTGTTAGACAATTATTAATTTGTGAAAACCGGTTGTCATGGCATCGGCGTGTGACGCGGAAGAATGAGGAAAATGTCGAGAGGAACATTTTTAGTGTGAATGGCTTTACGATTATGGGAAAACCAGAGAAACGATAGATGGACTGTGTCAAAGATGATATAGCTAGAAAGGGGGTGACTACTGAGATGAAAAAGACAGTTGCGCCGACCCCAGAGAATGATGATAGATAACAATGTCGTTTCATGACGTGTTTTACTGAGAAAAGGTTACCGATATTAACATACTCTTTAGAGCAAATTATGCATACGACAGTGAGTAATTGGGATAGAAGTTTCTGAGAAAAAGTAACGCTATGGCGCCGTAAAAGCCAAATAAGACAAGGGTAAGGTTTTTTACCCGACTGCGGCGAAGCCCAAAAGGCCTGTATGTATATCCGTTTTTTGTTCCTTCGTAACTTCTAAACGAATGAACGGATTTGGATAAATAATACGTCTTTAGATTGGTCTTGGTAGCGCGAGTGTCACTGGACTGGCTACATTAACAAAAACAAAGTAAAATGGCGGATTTGGGGTGCCATATTGTGGAGTTCGAAATATTTGAAAATTTTTAAATTAAATAAACGTTGGAAGCAGGCGGGACCCATACCATTTTTATTATATTTTCAAACTCAAATGGCCTGCTTCATCTCAATCAACTCATCTTATACCCAGAAGTAATGGTATCCTCTTGTCCACAGCTGTCTGGAGACAATGTACTGGAACTGCTGCGAGGAGAGGTTCTGCTTCGACAAGAAGATCGCGACCTACAAGTAAGTTTCAAGTACTTACCTATGTTTCATTATAAGCAACCAGGGCTAGAAATACCGGTATTTTCGGGAACCGGGTCTTGGTGCGATACCGATACCAGACACAGTAAATGTGCTATTCGTATTTCTAACCAGCATCGGTACTATATCGGTAGCGGTACCTACCACTTTTTTTTTACTGTTTATTTTAGTTTCTGATCTTCCTGTACGAGTCGCAATAAATACTTTTTCTTTCTTTCTTTCCTCTTTCTTTCTTTCATGGAAATTGTTCAATCAGATTCGCATTGCACCGTTTGCGTCGCTCCTGTATTGTCGAGAGCCTTTAGTCAGATCTCTTTTCATCTTGTTGTTGATCTAAACACCTCTCACACCATACAAGTTGTATTAAAAAAAAATTGTCTAAAATATGAAACCGCCGCAGATGGCATAAACATAACCCTTATAATATCACCTCTGAAGCCATTTCCCAACGATGTTCATGGTTCGAGATACTATGTATTGATATGAAGTCTGACAATTGTTTGACGTTATCTGTCGTGATGTCGTGATAAGATGAGCGATAACGATCACTGATAATGCAGATAATGACCGAATGGACACTGACTGTCAGTGACATTGGTATCTTTCAGATGGTAAGGAGCATCATAATGTATGAGATTGCACGCCGGATAAGTCTGAGCGCGACGTTACTTTGACCTTATAAGGTCATGGCACAAGTATCAAATCGGAAAGGGATCGGCACCGTATCGCCTTTTGCCTCGCCGTCAAACAGGCGTCAACCTAACGTAAGCGCGTAACCAAAGCGGATCAGAAGCTCCGACGCGACGACTTGGCTACGGTTAGGCGACGTCGACGCCTCGCTTACGACTCGCCCGACCTCTGGTTGATGGTGCAGCAGGCAGGCCGGACGGGTGAGACGGGCAAGGGTGGACGAAGAGACGTAAGCTCGGGTACGGAGAGACGTAAGCGCAGGGACGACGAGCCGTAACGCACCGCACCGAGGTTCGTGAGCTTGTTGCGAGGCGAGGCAATTACGTTACGATTCCGATTAGTGTCTCTTTCAAACTACTAGATTTTCAACTTTATCGCTAAAGCATTAGGTTCAAAGTTGATTGGGAAAATTTGACAGTTTCGGGTAGCTTGATGTCTGTACATGACAGTACCATCTCAATCTGGGCCCTTTTGCTTTATCCGCTATTTCTGCAAACGCCTCAGATTATCTGAAAATTTTATCGTGAATTTTTCCCATGTTTTAATAGCTGTTATATAGCTGTTATTCTGCTATTCGCGGCGGAGACAAATCCAACTAATAAATCAATATCATAAAGCTCGGTCCAACCGTTCTTGAGTTATAAATGGTTTACACCATTACTGACCTAACCCGACTTAGTTTAAGTGCCTATCATGAAATAAGACCTTGAAAAAAATATATAACGTCACGCCTTGTATACCCGAATGGTTGGACAGAAGTGTACCTATAGTACAACAACAATAAATAATTTTCCCCGTCAGATAATAGAACAAACAACCGGACTTCAGAATCAGAGTCAGAAATATTTATTTGCCAACAAACTTAAACAGAAGCTAGAACAAACTATTTAAACAGCGAGGAATTTACGCCGTTTACTTAGTATTTATTTGTAAAAGATAAAATAATGTTTATGTATACTGATACCTTGAGTCCCTGTAATGTTTCAACCTAGTGTGAAGTAGTTTTCTTTGCCATATAAAGGCTGCTGGTCCTGCTCCACAACCACAACTAATTAATTAACACTTGAAAATACTGTTGGAGCTGCTGAAGATTGTATATAAGACTATCTTTGCATTGTATAAACTCAATCTCCTTTGTATTGCATAGCACTGGTGTGAGTTTTATGTCAATCATGGATTTGAATGTGCCCTGTCGGCTGATATGTATGTCATGCTCACACAAATGTCTCGCTGACGGTGGCGCATGTGTCGGATCATTTAGCTCCCTTCGAAATGGTTGAGCTGAATGGTGCTGATCGATGCGTTATGTTCGTCAACGGGCGCCGTCAGTTGGGGCTGGTCATCACTTAGTTGCCTTGGCCTTAATTTAATTATTTTATTTTTGGATTATTTTATAATACTATTTGCTGAACTCTGGACGATATAACGTGTACGTCTTTTCTTGCATCGTTTTCACATGTATTTATAAATTCAATATTAATGATTTGTAACTAATAATTTTTTATAACAGTATAATTTAAAAAAGTGTCCGTCGAGATTCTTGCCTGTTCGTCTCCACTACGCTTTGGAATGGGCAACCTCATCTTTCTGACTGACCGACCCCTTGACAATTCAAAAGTGCCTGTAAATTTTTATTTATTTAGGGATCACAAACAGTAACGTAATATTAAGTAAACATAGGTTAGAACTTAATAATAGGTTAACTTAAGCTTTGAGTTTGAGTTATGTTATAATTTATTATGACATAATAATATAACCTACTTGACTAATAATACCTACTTGTGAATTCACGTGTAAGTAAGGTACATCTCTTATAATTTATTTGAGGAAAATAATTATAATTATCGTTTTCTGCACCATCATTACATGCTTGAATTACCTAACTCATTGGCTAGAGTAGTTAAAAAACCGGTACCTACCTAGTTAATTGCAAACCTAGGTTGTCCATCGATTTGTGTAGGTAATAATCATAGATTCGATGCAAGATCGATCATCTCAAAGGTGATCGAGTTATTTAAGGGGGAAGGGCTGAGGTAGCCGCGAAATTCAAAGTGGTTCGAACATTTTTCTATTGAACCTGGCATAATTATCCACCCTGGCCACCATTTTGACTTTTTGTCAAAAAGAAATTTCAAATAATATGGTATAAGTACCTATATATTTTGAGGTAAAGGTATATGAGAACTATGAATTTATATTGAATATGTTTAATGATGTTCATAGCGAGCGTAACAAGTATGTATTTACAGAATTATAATCATTAAAATCAATACAGCCGTCTAAATTCAAATAATCCTATTATTTTATGAAATATCAATCAAAATGATTGACTGGACAGGGACCTCAAAACTGCAAAAAATGTAGATAAAAAAAAATTCGCGAGCGCTTCCCCCTTAAATCGTCATCAATCATGAATTTAATCGAACCTCGAATAATTCCTATTTGACACTTTCAAAAATATTATTGAACACTCTAATAAGCAGGATTGGTAGGTCCAGTGGTATTGACCCCGACTTACTAGTTGCAGGTCGTGAGTTCGACCCCATGCAGACACTTTACTTTGTGTATTTAATTTCATCACCACAGCTCTCAAAATGGTGAAGGAAAACATCGTGAGGTAACCGGCATGTCCTAGAACCAAAAATTCGAAGACATGTGACATCTACCAACCCGCACTGGCCCCGCGTGGTGGATTACAGCCCACTCTCCCTCTCACCGAGAGGAGGCCTGTGTCCCAGCAGTGGGAACATTACAGACTGATTATGCATGTTATGTAACGTGAAATTTAGGTATCACCTTCATCTATTCTGTGGTGTCATCTTTATCTTAATATATAATCTAAAAAGCACACGCAGTCACGTTGGAACCATTAAAATATAATTCATACAAACATGATATCTTCCTGCATAGCTTACCTCAGATGCTTTTTTTTTTTGTTTACATTTTTAATTTTGATATTTTTTTTTTGCTTGAGTACGTAATTACGTATAGATTTTATTGTATTTGTTGGTTAGCGGGGCGGCGCGCGGCGGCGTAAGAGCTTCCGTGTTACGTGACGTACGTTCCGAAAGGATAGCGTCGGCGTACTGAAAAAATAGGTTTTTGGCGTGGCTAGCTAAAATATATGGCAAATAATTTAATTTAATGTTCTGTGTCCTGTAATGTTAATTACTTTGCATACCTAGTATTGTATACAATCAAGTATTTTCTAACTGAACAGACAGCTGTGCTGCTGGGGAGTTTGTTGCGTCATTCTTCTCCCCAGCGAAAGCACTAGGAATTGGTGAAGGGCGGGCGTTTTTGAGGACTGTCTTTTGTAATTTTGACGTTCGAATAGTGCTGATTCTCAGCCTAGTTTGAATAAATGACTTTTGATTTTGCTATTATCATAACATCATGCCTTGTTTCCCCAAAGGATTGAGCAGAGGGTTCCCATGTAACAGTGGGCGAGCCTATAGGCCCTAATCTATACTATAGGCGTTGCTTGAGGTAGCAGCTCGGCGCGGGAAGGGTGTGGTGGCGTGATGCGAGAGCTCAGTGACTCGTCATCTTGTGACAACTGTGACCCCTCCCGCACCGCGCAGCTACCAGGTAGCGTCTCAGTTAAGCGGTCGGCCTATAATAAGAAAGCTAAAGTTTTTTGTTTGTTTGTTTGAACGCGCTAATCTCTGGAACTAACGGTCGGATTAAAAAAAAAATGAATTAGATAGCCCAATTCTTGAGGAAGGCTATTTAACATCACTATCTACACTCTAGGACTCTTAGAAGCCGAGCAAAATGAAAAAAAAACAACAACAAAAAGAACGCCAAGCGAAGACGAAGTGACATTGCAGGAAGGTGATGCGATGCGACGGGGTGGGTCGGGGGAACTAGAAATTTCACGCGGACGAAGTCGCGGGCAGCAGCTAGTAGTGTATTAAACAGCACACAGGCATGTGTGTGTGTGTGTGTGTTTTAATCAAAATTCGAGGGTTTTAAAGGAACGCTTTAATCCAGGTTTGAAAAATTCGTCTGCTCAACAACATAAAAATGCAATGAACGTGGGTGAACTGTCAAAATGAAAGGCATTGCGATCGCATCTTACATCATCATTTTGCATGTAGGTATGTTACGCAATTACCCCTGGCTTTCTGCCTACCCGGAAAATGTGAAGTTTGATTGACATGTAAAACACGCATGTGCCTTAGTAAAAGATATGCAAATAACATTGTAAAGTGGCATTGTGTTTTAGATCTTTGTTTGTGCCTGTTTGCAGAGGAGAACCTTTTAAGATCAACGTCAACAGTCGTTTAGCTGTCACACTTGTGATAAGCATGGGTTTACATGCGGATATATTTTTTTTAACCGACTTCAAAATAAGGTGGCTCTGTATTCGACCCGTATGTATGTATGTTTGTATGTCCGCGATTTTCTCAAAAACCAATTTTGATGTTTCTTTCATTAACATAATATACATACTTTCAGTAAGGTTTTAATATAATAATACATTAGGTAATTATTGACATATTACTACTGATCTTATTGTCACAAAATAAGTGTGGCCATAGACCTAAAATTCTCGACAACAAAGAATGCGTTTCTAACATTCAGTTCCAGCAGAGCTTTCATGAAATGAATACAGTTCTCACGTTGATTATTCGAACAAACGAAACGGAATAATTTCTGTCTCGTTAAAACAAATTTTTATAACGATGATATTTTTTTAATGAAATTTACAAATGACTTAGGGACACTTTAAACGCTTTGCATTTAACTATACGACGTGAATCAGTACGAAAACTATCTCTACTTATTTCTTTTTGTTTATTTCTCTTTTTTTTGTGGATTTTGTTTTGTGCTCCGTCTCAGTAGGTACCTACATGTTTTTTTTTGACTACTGCATAAAGTTTTGATAAATAATGTATCATTTTAGGATGTGGTACAGAAAATCAAACTGAACGACTTTCTCCATATATGGGACCAATATCGTAATCCAGAAAAATAATTAGCCGACTACATTTGGGTCGAGTAGGTGTAGAAGTTTTGTATGGGTCAGAAATTGAAAATTATACCCAGCATTTGCTCTTCAACCAACAAATAAACTTACACACCTAACAAACATGTTCTTACCTTACAGATTTCTTCTGTTTGTCTATGTAGGTACTTACATTACAAGCCGCGTCAATCCGTGCGCAAACGAACAAATACATAATGATCTTGATAGTCAGCCTAGTTGCTATGCTAACATTTACTTCAGTTACTGAAGATGCACATTATAGAAAATAACTGTAGTGCCACATAAGAAGTTGGTGGAGAAAATGTGCTGCTCATTCAAACAGCGTGCTGATTGGTCAACGCGGTTTCTTTGGAACTAAGGGGAACTAGTTGTCTTTTCAGGTTAGGGTAGGTACTTGTATGATAGAGGTCAGCGGGTTAGGGTCATCTTCCAATTATTATTATTTTCTTTGGATCAAAAGCCAACACGGACCAATTATAAAACAAACTAATACAATGACAATTAAATTAAATTAAATACAATTTAAATACAATACCATACAAATACAAGTCAAAACAATTAAAACAATATTACCACATTAGCCCGTACTTGTACCATGTCACATGTACTGGCAGTCGAATCGCTGGGCGAAGGCGCTCAGGATACTGTTCGGGCTGACCCGCACCCTGGGCACCAGGGATGTGCACCGCTTGCGCATGGTTGTATAAAAACAATCCACGCGCACTTCGGCGAACATCCCCGAAGCGCTACAGAAGCGAGGCAGCCCCAACAGCACCCTGAATGCATTATTGTATTGGACGCGTAGAGCGCTGTACTGCTTTTGCGTATAATTCACCCACAGACTGCTCGTGTAGAAAATGTTTTTTGTTTTGATATCTGACCTTATTGTAAAGCTATGGTTAGGTAACCATACCTTTTCTTCTTCTAGGTAGAAGAGAGGTTGCTGGCCACATTGCATCCGTAATTTACCATCAAATAACGTTACTGAAAAATTATGAAAGTCAGTTTGTGGGCTCTCTGTTGCACAGCGAGATGTCGAGCGGTGTGCGAGAGAGAGCGCACGAAGTGTGACAATGTAGCCGTAGCATAAAACAGACGTATTCCACATTGGGCACCCGCTTAAATGGCACCTGAGTGAATGCACCTGACACACAGCGGCACATTCACTCAGGTGCCATTTAAGCGGGTGGAATACGTCGAAAATCTTAGGAAAGTAAGTTTGTGTATTTCCTAGAGAGCGTTTTTTGACACCGTATAGTCAAACCTCGCTGTCATCATTTTCACCACTCTTCTCTAGGAAACTGTAGATTAGGCTATAATACGTTCGATGACGGTACACGATTGCCGAAGCTCCTTTGACACGTCTTCCTGGTTGAAGCTACTGGCAAACACAAAGTCCGGCAAGCAACTCCTTACCAAGCTTACAATTGTCTCGATTATGTTTTGCCAAACCATTCACAGTTTTGCGTACAATTTGAGGCACTATAGCTTAACCTAAGTACCTACATACAGAGATGAACTTAGCGTATACTTACTCTTCGATCTGACAAAATCTGTGCATTTTGGCGTAATTTTGCCAGATGGAAGCTAGGATTTGCACTTAGTTTCGTCTCTGCATCTTATCCTAAAACGGATCACCCATTTCGTGTATCTCGCAATAGGATAGCGTGATTCGGAATAACGTTCATTCAGGATAAAGCGATTCGGGATTTCAAGTTTCGGTCCAACGTATAAAAGCCCCTAGAGATATTCAAACCTCTTATTTAAGATCTCACCAAAAATCTAATGAGAACTCTTTATCAATATCTCCCTTTAATCTCTTTCCAGACTAGAAGATGATGCAGTCCACACGAACGGCTACGTCAACAACGGAGCAAGCCTCGAGAGCGTGGTCACTGAGCAGCCGGTCAACAACAACCACCTGCCTCCACGAGCCATCTCCGGCAGGGAGGTCAACGAGGTGCCCTTGCATGCTGACAAGCTTTATGAGGTGAGAAACTGGTGCAAGATTACCTATAGATTACCTATAGAAACTTTACTCTCGCGACATCTAACACTCACGATACTTTCACCAGCTGGAACTCATGTCACTGACATCTGTCACCTGCGACATCGTCACATGACATGTATGACACTCACGGTATCGACACTGCGACGTGATATTCCGTCATCTGTGAACCAAGTTCAAGTTTCAAAATAATATAATTACTAGCTACAAAACTAAAGTGAATTTCTAGTAACACTAACACTAACTTATTATTCTCTTTTGGTTTTCAGGTATTCTCTAAATCTCTAATATTTAGAGACGACCAAGAATTGAAAGCTAAAACGGCGAGCACAAACTCACTGGACGAGCTGGAGACCAAGTCCGAACCCGACTACCTATCAGACAGGCCCAACAGGTCCAAGGTCTACTTCGAAGACGAGATCAATTCACCAGTCACTGACTTCGAAATTATGTTCAAAGATGAACTTCATACTAGCCACGACATGTTCAAGATTGACGAAGAAGAGGACAGTGATCGACAAAGCCAGGATACTGAGGAAGGTCTGACAATGAACGTAGCAGTTAAGAAACAAGACGTTATTAAACCCAGTACTATTACTATTAAAGATGAAACTAAGATCACAACTCTCAGTCCTATTTACCATTATGACCCAGTTTCTTCTATGGCTTTACCATCTGCTTTCTCTTTACCAAGAGTTGAGAGTGTGAAAGGCATTCTAAGGATGAGAGTAGATAATGAGTTCCCAAGAAGTAACAGCTCCAAGACTTTGGATAGAGTTGACAGCAGCGGGAAATTATCGAGACCAATGCTAAGCAGAGTCGATAGTTTGAAGAACATAGATCCGAACAAATTGAACAAGGTATTATCAAGATTACCACACCGAAGTGCATCGTTCTTGAATATTTCGGAACATTATCTACCAGAAAAACCACCGTTAGTCAAGAGCAAATCAATGGTTGGAGTTATGTTAGCTACGGAAGAGTTGAAACTGAGTCAACTGCCTGACACTCCGATAATAAAGAGTAACAATCTACCAAGATTCTTTGCTGAGGTGCCATCATTGCCGGAATACAAGGGAGACACGAGCTTACAGAGTATAAAACAGCAATCAGCAATGATGTATCAGGAAGACTACAGTATGCCAAGGTACTATGGAACTGCATTAAAATCAACGGAACCGTTGCCCGTCCACGAAAGTAAGTCGATGCCTGACTTAAGGAACCCAACGACAAATTCTTCGGGGAAAGTCAGCAAGCGCCTGGTAAAGCTTCGCAGTAGATTAAAGCCTTTAGTTATAAAAAAGAATTCTAATGAGAGATTGTAAATTAGTTTTATAGCACTGTGTGACTTAAATCCGCACTTAAGTCATGCTGTTCTGTGACTTAAGTAGTCCATCTTTATACAGAAAAGCGTGACTTAAGTGCGGGTTTAGGTCACACAGTGCTATAAAATAGTATACGATACGTGTGACTTACGTAGTCTATTCTATCGTAATGTCCTATTAAAACAGTGCCTTTGTAAGATTTTATTGTTACTATGTTTAATGTAAAATATGTTGTGTGTATAAGTATTGCCATTTTATTCAGGAACGGATGAATTGATTTAGATAAAGACATGTTCAATGACCTTGAAGTAAGTTCATAAAAAGGTCGTTTACTTAGATGTAAATTTAAGAGGCTTAAGTATTGTGGGTCAATAAAAAAAAAAAGATTTTAAGTCACCTGGTACAGTATAAATTGACTACTAATTTCATTTGGATAATGTGACTTTTAATCAAATCTAAGAACAAAAATTATGTGTGTTGTAGTATTTTGCTCAAGGTTATAATTAAAATTTGACTTAGGCCGCGTGCTAAACAAAAATGATCGTCACGCGAATACGTAATCGTCGCGTTTATGTCATTTTATGTTCGGTGAACAGTAAGCTGCGATTCGCACCGGCGCGGTTTTCCCGCGGCGATTTTTTTTCGCGCATTGGATTTTCAACGCACCGTGAGCCCGAACAGTGTGTTTTTTTGGCGCGCTTTTCGGTGTTCCGAACAAAAAGTAACATAATAACGCGACGCTTTGTTTAGGGCGCAGGGATAGTCTTTTATAGTCTTTAGGGGGATGCGATAAAGGTAGCCCACGAAATACCAATTTTCTTGCGTTTTTTGCAATTTCCATGTCAGTGTCTGGTTGTATTTATGTTGATTAAAATATGATTCACGACCGTAACAAGTATGTATTCACAGAATCATCACACTAATATTATAAAGGCGAAAGTTTGTAAGTGTGTTTGTTACTTCTTCACGCACAAATGGCTGGACCAATTTTGATAAAATTTGGTATGGAGGTAGCTGACACCCTGAATTAACACATAGGCTACTTTTTATTCCAATGTTCTCACGGGATTGAAACTTATGAGGGTGAAACCGCGGGGCGCAGCTTTAATCACTAAAATCATCAATACGTACAACAAACAACAACCCGCACAACCCTCTAAGGTCATATAAGTAATCCTTTTTGTTGATATTTCATGAAAATAGTCATTCAATATAGGATGAACTTAGAGGGCTATTGTGACGGTTTTGCCTTAAACTATTGTCGCTTCACTCTTTTCTATGATCGTTAATCTTCTTGATTGAGCGAAAACAATTCTCGAATCGGAAGACCATTTCTTGAATTGTTCTTTATTTCAATATCTTTTACTTATCCTTCTTATATCCTTTACCAGTGACGCGTTCCAAACTTTCTTTTACTACAATTCTAAGCAAATTACCAAAATAACTTAGTAATAATTTGATTGTTGCTCAGAACAATTTGTGATTTAAGTTAATTATTGTTAGAATTAAGTTAATATTATGATCCTACCGTATTTAATTGTTAGTACTTATTTTATTGTCTAGTCATTGCATTACACTATTATGGCGAAACACTTATTATTGTGAAACATTTTGATTTGAAATAAATTAAATAAATTGGTGTAGTTTTTTCTAAACTACACTAATTAAGATTTACTAAATATTTAATAACAAGTACACTAGTTTGATAATTCCAAAGCATTGCAAACGATCAATGGGTAAACTTACGAGCCAATGGCAAACGACATCGCGGCAGGCCCAGACGGAGGTGACGGAATGAGCTGGACTCTTTTAATAAGCATTGGTCCTTGGCAGCTCCGGACAGAGAGAGGTGGAAGAAGAGTAGAGGCCTTTGCCCAGCAGTGGGACCTTAATGGCAAATAAAAAATAAAAAAAAAGCTGCGTACTCACATGTACAAACACGCCAATAACAAACAATCTCTTGCAATTTAATCCATAAAAGATCCTCAACTTACCTTCTGTCATAACAATACAGTACGAACGATTGTTAGCCGTGTTACGTCACCAAGTTTTGTTGGCAAACATGTTACAAGTGGGAAAGCAGCATTAATGTTTGTAGCGTCATTATTAGTACTTGGTATGCCAACCTTTAGTCGGTGCAAAACTAAATTCGTGGCTATGTTTATTTTCTATGCCTTAATTAATGATGTTTTAGATTTAATATAGGATGACAGTCTTCCAGTATTTGCAGTGTTAAGACCTGAATAAGGTTTTACAATGTACCTAAAAATTTACTTAAGGTGAATGGGTAGTGGTAGACCGCGAAATTCAAATTTTTGTTACGTTTTTTGCAATTTGCAGGTCAGTGTCAGGTTGTATCTTGATCAAAATATGATTCGCGATAATAACAGGTACATTCTTAGAGAATTATAATCATTAAAATCATTATTTATACATCTTTCTAAGTTAGATTTTTACCATAAGAACCAATCTGTTATGGAAAAGTGCTTATGGTAGAAATCTAACTTAGAAAGATGTATTATTAGATTCTAATTATTATAATTCTCTAAATATGTATGTACCTGTTATTGTCGCGAATCATATTTTGATCAAGATACAACCTGACACTGACCTGCAAATTGCAAAACACGTAAGAAAATTTGAATTTCGCAGTCTACCACTAACAATTCACCCTAAGTATAGCCTGATTCAAACTTTATGTCAGCTCTGAAGTGCGCTACTCACTGCACAGTACCTCACCCCTCACCCCCACTGACACGTGAATTTATTACTGCGCAACGACTCTCCTCAAGTTCCGACTCGCCATAAAGTTTGAGTCGAGCTATACTTAGTTCGATGTGTTTCGCCCTTAAAACGTAGATTCGCGAACAAATTAACGATTAAGATCTGCGTAATATTCATTGTTAATACTAACTTAATATTTAACTTAACCTTGTACATACTTACTGTTAAGTTTTGAAGTTCCCTAATAAAGTGAAAACGAAGATACCTGGATTTCTTTTAATATGCTCGACCTTTTTTTCCTTTCCTGGGCCGATTTTCTAGTCAGAAAAATGCTAAGTAGTTATGTATTAGCCGCAATTTTTAAGGTTACTAATCCATTGCTTTATATGTTCGTAAATAACTTAATGATACAGTTGAACTGTCAAAATCAGCCCTTGCTTACTGATAGTGTGTCTTGCCGCGGTCAGTCCGTGGATGGCTCGGGTTAGGGCCGTGGGTCCAAGGGTGCCCAGACACGGGGTCGTCTGGCGCCCATGTGCTGGCTTGGTCCCTGGGGTGGTCACGGCGTGCTATGTGTTCTGATGCGACGGTGATGGGGATTACTCACCAGGGAACGTTCCGGTGACGGACAGCCGCGGCGGGTTCACGGATGAAGTGCTAACGCGTGCCCGTGTTCCCGCCGTAAGCGGCAGAGGAGGACACCGTGGAGTTTTAGTGGGTTAGAGTCCCACATAACTGCACTATCTCCCCGTGGTAGTGCAGAATGCATGAGCATTTCTCCAGGATAAAAAAGGGCCTATCATTTGTGGATCTTTGAAAGTCGTTACGGGTCGTCAAGAGGGCCGAAAGTCTGACAACCAGTCTTATCAAGGGGTATCATATTACCCGGTAACTGAGTTGTGGAGAGGCAGTCGCTCCATGTAAAATACTAGTAAGCAACTGCGTACGGTTAAACTGGAGGCCGGTTTGGGGATTACCTAATTGCGTAACACCCAAACAGTAGCGATGGCGTTCAACAATATTAATTGCGTTATTTACTATGTTAATTAGACATTTTTTTCAAACATATGAAGTAATGGATTAGCAACATCCTTCCAAATGATTGAAGATTGTAAGTGTGTTGCTTAATTATAGTGCTGAACGTTGGGAAAAGGCTACATAGATGATGTTGATGACAGTATAATTTAAAATATTTAAAGAAAATTTAAATAAAACAATTATGTAAAAAAGCGCACGTTTTATTACAGTATCACTATCTCATACAATTTCCGTTTATATTATATTATTAGGTAAACTCCAACAATAAAACTTTATTAAAATCTTAAGACCCTACAGTAGAACGCGTCTAGTAAAACTGAAACTATTCTAATATACACCTAAACTTCATTACAATAGAGTTTAAAATTACTTTATCAAGGCGAATCTTAGACGACAGGGAAAAAGGGTATATTTATAACTAAATAAGTACTGAAAAGAGTTAGTTACATTACTCTAAGGTTAGATCATTTACAGTAATAGTAAGGAGTTTTTATTATTTATAATAATGAAGATCACAAATTTCTACTTAAACCTAAGGGAATACTATTTAAATTGGTATATAAAGGGTAAAGTTAAATTAGCCAGCGAAACTTCGCAGGCGGACTTTTTCATGTTAGATATCGCTACCATCACATCTGTAAAGTTTCTCTAGCTAATTTAATGTGACCCTGTATAAATAGCATTAAGACGGTAGGATTGCCCAAAAGAACGTCCCGATTTCACACCTGCTGACCTATTCTGTAAAAAAGTGACCTTGAAGTGAGTTGTGTCAACCTCTTAGGTCGACTAACAGTAAGTTTTTCACGATTACATTTTTACAGAATAGAACGTCTGCTCTGGTACAGACGTCAATACATCAAGCTATGACAGTCTGTCAATTTTTTAAAATAGATTTTCAACTTTATAGCTATAGCTTAAGGTTCAAAGTTGATTGGGGAAGTTTGACAGTTTCGGGTAGCTTGATGTACTGTCTGGCGTCTGTACTTATTTCGGAGTTACCACAAAAAATAAATACAAGAAGGCTTGATTTAAATTGCCTTATGAATGAGAAAAATTGGAACGTCCAGAGCACCTTAACTTGACCTTTCACAAAAAGGAGATTTCTTTTTTATTCGCATTTAAAGTATTTTTAATGTTATTTTTATTTTAACCAGAGACAATTCGTTTTGGATAATTTTAAATGATCCATTACTCAAAGTAGTTGACTAAAGTTTGTTTTAAAAAAGCATTCTAAGTAAAACAACTTTTTTTTGGCTATATTTTATGGTCTAAAATGTAAAATTTTGTCGTGTCACAGTTTAGTGTTATTTTCGAAAAGCTTTAAAAAATATAAATATGCTATTTATACACGATTTAGCTACAAGTGAGGCCGTACTACAAAAATCTAAATGGTTCTAGTACCAAAAGACCAAAATCAGCAAGTTTGACATCCAGTTATTCAAAAGTCCATGTACTTCAAAAATTGTACTGTAAAAAGCTGCATCTTTGCTAGCAAAGCCCAAATTTGCCTATATCGTTAGAATTGCGATATTCCGCGTTTGTTTAGTTTTTTCTTATTTTCTACCATTTGGTAGTAATTTTACATTATTAGGGCAACAACTTTTTTTGGTCCTTGCGTACTGGAACCGTGATAAAAAATGGACTATTTTTAAGCTAACAGTATTTTTTCTAAGTATGTAGTTAGGTATTTAAGAGGGAAAAGACTTTATACACTTTACAATGTTTTAGAATTATGCTACGCAATCCATTCATTACTTAAATGCATTATTTTAAATTTTAATTTATATAAAAAGTAGCAAGTTTTGCTTTTTCATAATATTTTTGTTTATAAATTAGCTATTAGCGAAGTTTGAATAGTTATGAAATAGTATTTTTTACATAAATTATGGTTTGAACACCGTCACCATTTTTTTACTGTAAGTACAGCATGTATCAAAAAGATGTGGTCATAACTTTCTCCGGAGGACCAACATCGTAATTGCGAAAAAAAATAAGCTGTCCCATGCAAAATTTCAATAGCTACTTGACCCAAATATATGGGATGGCTGATTAATTCTGATACACGCTATATAAAATAATAATAACAATTTATTTTAAATATAACAAAATTTTGTTAGATTCTTCATTATTATTTTGTTTCCTAGATGTGTGACAGTGTTCAAAAAATCTTATGTTAACCCTTACATCGAAATGGAACTAAGTTTTAGGACTTTAAATAATTATACAATCCAAGGAAAAATCCTTTTTTAAAGTTACATTTCAATGAAGAGTTTTCACATAGAAAATCGTTAAAGTTAATTATTTTATTTTAAGAAAATTCACGTCATACATGAAGCTGGTTACGTCAAGTCAAACTCAAATCTACATAACATAACATCACAGCTGTATTCCCCACAGGGTCAGGCAGAGCTGTACCAATAGTATACCCACATTTCGCCAGTTATGTTTTAGTCCCATGTAATAGGGGGCGAGCCTATTGCCATCAACCGGGCACAAATCCAGCCTCCGGGCTGCTACTGAGTAATTCCAGATAACACTTTGCCCGTCCTGCGAATCAAACCCAGGACCTCATGCTCAGCAGCAGCGCTTGCGACCACTAGGCCAATGAAGAAATGAAACCTGTCTTGTTTCATAATGATCTTTTCTAAAGCCTTCTTTGATCTTACATTCCTTCTACGTAATTGACAGTACATTGGCTTCTATCCTTCAAATTCAGCCAACTAATTCATGAAAATTGTCCTGCCTTCTGTATGACGTGTATTTAAGCTCTTGCCACACAAATCATACAGCTTTGCCAACATTTCTAATATACGACGTGTATTAGAAATGTGTGGTCATATTTAAGGGTGTGGTGCCGACCATCAAACTGAACAACTTCCTCCATGGGACCAACATCGTAATCGCAAAAAGTAATCAGCTGTCCTATACAAAACTTCAATACCTCATCATCATCTCACTGGCCTTCCATAATCAGCCTACTGCTCCCACTACCGGGACACAGGCCTCCTCTCTGGGCCTCTTCACCGTTTTGAGAGCAGTGGTGATATAATAAATTTACACAAAGTATCCACGCCTGTCTGGCCTTGACCCATGTTCAATACTTCAATACCTACTCGACTCAAATGTATGTGGGAGCTGATAATTTTTCCACGATTACGATGTTGGTCGCATAGAGAAAGTTGTCTGTAAGTCTGTACCACATCCTTAAATATGACCACACATTTTTGAAACACGCTGTATTCTTATCACAAAAAATCGTTTTCGTATTTCTATTGCGCCTGACTTCGCGCTCGCAGTTCGTGTGTCAAGAGCTTTATTTTCTTAGTGCTAAGTGCGTCACCTAATAGTGCTATTTCGGTACTTAAAGTACTATGTAGGACACTAGCTTCTAGCGATGATAGTGGAGAAGCCTACGCTAAAAGGCAACTTAGATGACACCTAATAGATACGACTAGATTTGTTCGCATTTTCAGTAACACTAAGCATTCAGTTAGGTGTCGCCTAGTGTCAGTGAAAACGTGCAGTAGTGTACTTTATTATTATTAAGTATTACTATTTATTATTAATGTGTATAGTTAGGTGTGTTCCGAAATTATTGCGTTACGTAGCGCTTATAGTATTTTGATGTTTATGAAAACAAATTAAAAGGTAAGTAAAATATATTGTTGTTCTTTTTGTAATAAATAAATATCGCTATATTTATTTTCTATAGGTAACTAAACATTATGAATGTACTATTTCAGCAACAACAGTATGTAGAAATTAGAAAATAATCGTCATTAAAAATTAAAAATGAATTGCAAAAAAAAAAATACGAATGCTAACTTTTCCTTCTACTTAAAACTCCTACAACCTACTTTCTTGTACTGAATTAATGTGTATTTAAAAACTGCAAATCTAAAATACTGAGGCATTTTCTAAGCTACAAACCAAGGGTTTTCTCGGCCTTAGCAAATTAATCTAAATCTCAAATCATCTTAGATTAAGCAAAACTAAATTTTAAGAATGGCAAATATTTTTGATATAAACACTAGGTAATGACAAATAAAACTTTTTACAAAAAAAAAACTTCTAAAAAGCTTTTATACTATTAGACGTATTCCGTGCATTGGGGCAATGACGATAATGGGTATATTCCATTTCATATTGGCAACACTAAGATTAGGCGCCATTTTCTCGCCTGCAGCCATTTCGCTGTCGCTGTATAAAAAATCCGCTGCTTTCTAATATTCCCATCTCCCAACATTATCGTAATTGCCCCAATAAAATATACTTATATAATATAGTGTAATGCCATAACGATAAATTAATGGTAAAGGCATGTACTAATAAACCATTTTCATTATGGCGTCGAGAGCAGAATCTTAAAGAGCAAATTCTCTATATCTTTTATTCACGTAACCATCCATTAGTAAGTCATTGCAATGTAACTCTTATATCATTGTATTATACGGTATAAATTACAATGACACCGTGCGTTTTATACAACTTCTGGCAATAATTCTAATTTATATTTTAAAACAATCGGGGCGCCATTCTAATTTACACTTTATTACAATGCAATAAGAGTTACATTGCAATGACTTACTAATGACAATATGGTATTATTTTGTCGTGAATGTGCTCCTTTAAAGCTGTCGAAATATTAACATCTTCTAAACTTTTCAAGACAAAATTGTATTGCACTTTTATAAGTAAAAACTCCCAAATAATTTATTAAAACGAGCCTTTCATTAATTTTGCAATCGGTATAACTGAACGAATGTATCGATTGAGTGTAATTTATTGTCTAATCACTTGTCAACACCCGATGTTAATAACTACTGAATAACTAGGTAGTATTATTATATTTGGCCTAGATTTTATTCTAAGTTATTAACCGATATATTTGCAGATCAAAATCACTGCTCTTAAGGCAAAATGTACCAGGAATTTAGACCCCACCAGGGAGTCTACTCTCAAAGTGCTCACACACACGAGCCACACGATGTCGACGGCTGCAGTTGCTTCTGCCGTAGACGCGTTTCGCTCATGTGTATGCATACTAAAACCGTGAATAAAGCTACGGGGCCATTCGATAACTGTAGTTGATCCGTCAAAACAAGTGACAAATTATTTTTTTCGGACGGCAACACTTCGGGATTACGGACAACTGTCAAATCGTGTTGTCATTCATTCATAGTTTGGGCCCCGAACTAATCTTAATATGTCCGTAAGTGCTACGGAGTACCCCGTTATTTCGGCCAAAACTATGGATTTCGTACTCGTTCAATAATCACTTTATAATAGTATTTTGCTCTGCAAACTATCGAATCTATACTAGATCCTAGTTTTGGTGTCACAGTTTACTAAATTAAATTATTACACCTGTCACTGTTCAAGTATGTATGTTATATTCGAGTATCTATAAAATTATTTCATCTCTTTCTTCAACTGATAAAATCAGAAGTGACGTTATTTGAGAAGTAACGCTATACACAAGTGATCTGTCTCTAAAAATATGAATAACATGTGACACACAAATTTTGACAAAGGACCGTTGGTCCTTGGTCTTCAAAAAAAAAAACAATAATTATAAAATGCATTTGATCCTTTGTTCCTTTGATTTGATCTTTTTCTATAAACCTTTCGATGTTTCGATGTTTCCTTGGCTCGGTCTAGCTCGTCCTCAATGCTCAAATCCTTAGTGTTATGGCTTTCCTACAATGATCTTCAAATATTCTCCCTTTGTCCAGATTCCATATTATTTACAACTCCTTCATTATCTTCCGTATTTTCTTCAATTACTTAAGCGATTAAGAAAACAACACTTTCATAGTCTGTAAACTATCACATTTATAGTCCTTAGAATTTTGGTCTTTCCATCCGAAAAACGGTGACACCAAAACTTCTTCTACGCTACGTTTACCTAACTGTCTTGAACCGCTTAACCTTGATGGTTGCTTTGTTGGCGCATAGTTTAAGTGCGGTGGCACAACCCAGGAGGTCTGCTGACGACACGTCCTTGCCATCTACTGCGATCAGGAAGTCGCCTCTCTGGATGCGACCGTCCATGTCAGCAGGGGTGCCAGGAAGCTGGAATAGAGAATCTTCAGGTTAAGCATCATTAGCCTTGACTGGCGCGGGAGATTTTTATCGCGCACGTATTTTCAACTCCTAAAGGTCATAGCAAACGTATCAAATCGGAAAGGCATCGGCACCGTATCGCCTTTCGCCTCACCGTCAAACAGGCGTCAACCTAACTTAAGCACGTAACCAAAGCGGATCAGAAGCTCCGATACGTCGACTCGACTACGGCTAGGCGACACCGCGCTTACGGCTCGCCGACGCTGGTTGATGGTGCAACAGGCAGGCCGGAGGGGTGAGAGGGGCAAGGGTGGACGAAGAGACGTAAGTTCGGGTACGGAGAGATGTAAGCTCGGGTACGGAGAGACGTAAGCTCGAGTACGGAGTGACGTAAGCTCGGGTACGGAGAGACGTAAGCTCGGGTACGGAGAGACGTAAGTTCGGGTTCGGAGAGACGAAGCTCGGGTACGGAGAGACGTAAACTCGGGTTTGTTGGGGGGTCTCGAGTTGATACGGTGCCGATGCCTTTCCGGTTTGATACGTGTGCTATGACCTTCAGTTGAAAATGCACACACCAAGCTGAGGCTCAACACGGAGGTGTCGAGCACAGCATTGAAAATCCTACAAAGTGCATTCCAGCACGTCATAAAAATAAACTATTTGATTTTCAACTCTCAGCGCTAAGCAGTGCGCTTAAAATCCAGTGTGCAATAAAAAATCGCTGCATTACCCGTGAGGGGATCTAGGAGGCGGGTTATGGGGGGCTTCAGGGGATCAGACCGGAATAAATCGGTACGAGGGCTTCAAACTTAGGCAACATCGGAAAAGTCCATCATCCAACGCTTTCTAGGGGTTTAGCTGGGAAGAAAGAGTTGCAGAGGCAAACACTGAATCAGAAAAAAGTAAAGTGGTCTATTATGGGCCAGTGGTTACAAACAAACGATTTCATCCTATCGTTTCGACATCAATATGGATACACAATAGTAAGTGACTCTTGTCGTTGTAAAAAGTAGCCAGTCAGCAGGTAAGTAGCGGGACTGAATGCTCAGGGTGCTTGAGACGATCATTGACATAGATAAGTCTTGGCTTTATGTGTATTGTCCAAGGCTAGAATGACGTTGAAAAAATTGACAGCCCTTTTTTTACCTTCTTCTTCATCCTCGTGTCGATGGCATAATTGCTAGCTAATAGCATGACACTAAGAGCTGATCTCTTTGCCAGGAGAGACACTGGCCTTTTCTCCAATTGAGGAAGACTGTGGTCATCCATACTAATATTACAAATATGATTGTGTTTGTCTGTCTGTTACCTCTTCACGCTTAAACCGCTGAATCGATTTAGATGAAATTTGGTATACGGATAGTTTGAGTCCCGGAAAAGGACATAGGATAGTTTTTATCCCGATATTCCCACGGGATCGAAACTTATGCGGGTGAAACCGCGTGGAACTGCTAGTAATAAATAACCGTGCTACTCACAAGTTGTCCTATATAGACGCCGGGCGCGGCGACGGGCGCGACGCACGTGAGGCCGAGCGCCTTCCCCGCCTTGCGGCTGAGGTCGATCTCTATCTCCTCATACTTCAGCGGCTCTGGTCGGTGTACTGTCAGTTTTAGCTGGAAAGAAAAATAAAGGATATAATTCTAGTCGTTGTTGAGGGGCCCGTGGCTAAATAATAACAGCCGCACAGGTCGATCGATGAGGTTAAGCTACGCTTGCCGCGGTTGGTCTGTGAATGGGTGACCGTCTTTACATACCGAAACCACTCCGTGCCTCGGAAAGCACCTTAAGCCGTTGGTACCGGCTGTCATTCGTGGACCTTTGACAGTCGAAAGTCTCATAACCAATTTTACCAAGGGGTATCGTATCTCCATGTAAAATAGTGGTATTCAGCTGCAACCGGTTAGACTGGAAGCCGACCCCAACACAGTTGGGAAAAGGTAATAATATGATGAATTATGATAATAATAATTATGATGAATTCTAGTCGTAATTATAGTTATGGAAACAGATTTAAACCTCGTCAAAGTGTTCACGTAACATGAACATGTCGTATATTCACAGAAAGACCTCCTTTTCAAATTCATTATGGTGGTCTCCAACAGATCGAAACCACACTTTTCTTTAAAAATAAACATTACGTACGCATTCGATTTATTGCAAAATAAATAATAAAACAGTCAATATGCCATCAGAAGCTGAAAGATAACATTCAATCCAGGCTAGCGATCCATGTTTGCCAATAATTTGTTAACGGACGCCACTAGATATCAGCTGTGCATCAGTACAACATTCAGCTAAAACTTGTTGAAACAATGACCTCAACAGAGTTGGAACTGGATGTGGAAAAAACTATCAAGAAGTACCCGGTATCTGGACTGAATACTTTTGATGCATCAGAACCCAGTAAACTAGCGTAATGATCAATCCTGCAGTTCCTTCTTTATATGAGAAGAGACTTTCCCTGCAGTGGAATAGTATGTATTAGTCTGTACAAAGCACAGATCCGTTTCGTAAGGAGTATTGCAGACACAGTAAAATACCAGCTTGCTGCACTTTACTCGGTGGAACGCAGAGCTAAAAGGCATATAGGCGAGACGTTGGTAGCTACTCTTCACAGCCCCCATCGACGTAATGTTCGGTCTTCTACAGACTGTACTTCGGAGAGTGTGCGCAGGAACTCCACGACCTGATCCCACCATCGCCCTTTTACCACCGGACAACCAGACGTACTGCAGTGTACCATTCGCACTTGGTTGATAACCCAACGAGTCATACTTAGCGCTTCTCCTACACGTTTACAGAGAGTTCCACACTTTGGCTGTGCACAGCCAAAGTGTGGAACTCTTTGCCCTCCGTGTGTGCCCTCCCACTTTTAACCCGTCTGCCTTCAAAGTAAGAGTGAATAGGCATCTTTATCAAGAGCGGGCCCATTTAGTAAAAAATATAAAAATAAATAGTTACAGAGCAAGTAGACGAACCTTAGCAGTTTTCTGCTTGATGGTGAGACAGACTCTTTCGTGCGCCATCTCCTTGGTGATAGCGATGCCGTTGCACTCGAGGATCTGGTCTCCGGGTTTGAGACGACCGTCTTTAGCGATCGCACCGTTATTGTAGATATCTAAGATTATTGCTGCCGCTCCCTGCAACGGAAATCATAAATCATGATGGGTGATTGTCTGATAGGAAATATTTTAATAATGTGGTGTAAGAGGAGAGAGGTGTGGTGTGGTGTGGTGTGGTGTGTGTGTGCCTGTATGTACATACACACACAGACACACACACACATTCACACATTCATTAATAGGGGTGTACCTACACTTGTACAGGGTCTTTTCAAAAGAGTAATTTTCTTTTTTGGTCTTTGCGTATAGTACAAGAACTCTTACGGACTGATTTCTAACACAGACTAAAGTAAAGATATTTATGATGTTTCAAGGTTTCAATACCTATAGGTACGAGCGAGGGCGTTTGTCCACCGCAGCCGTCACCGAGAAAGAGTGATCGAATGCAACCAGACTCATTTTTCTACCATCCTGCATGATGTGAGGTTCCCTTTTGCAAGCAACCTTCACAGTACTCACATTGATCAACGTATCGCTGCCTCCCAGCAGCAGTACTCCCAGCACTGCGTTGGCGGAGTTGATCTCTATGACGGTGTCCACGTTAGGAGCCACTGGTGCTGTTGCAGGGTCCGGAGGTGGTTCCACTGGAAACAGGTGAAGAATATTATATTACTTGAAAAACATTATAATGAATCATCATCATTAGGCAGAGAATCAGCACCGCAACTCCCAGCAGCACAGATTGCTACTGAAAAATTGGTCTACGACCTGTTGGGGCAATGAAAAATAAACATTGCTCGATTTTGATAAAGTCTACTTTGACAGGTAATAGTGGTCATGGAGACTACGGTCTGCTGGGTACGAGGAAAAATAAACGTTACTCCGTTGTGCTAAAGTCTACGTACCTTTGACAGGTGAGGGTGTAGGTCGCGGCGTCTGCGGCCTGCTGGCTGCGAGCGCGTCGTTGGCGTTCCTGCTCGCCGGGCGGGACGCGCCACCGGGACCTGATGGGCCGCCTGGAAATAAGAAAAAATATATTTATGAAAAAATCCAGTAACGGATCAATCTCCGAAACGGGCGTATTCGTGTGATCGCTCTGGTGCTTTTCAGATATTGATATTTAATGGTAATTATATATCTCATTAAAAAGAATGATATTCAAATAGTACATTTTGACAATTGGCCTTCAATTTACATACACAGTTATGGAAATATTTAAGTTCAAAAAATTTCGCGCCCAGAGCAATCATAATTGGTGCCAGAGCGATTATAAATGGTGAAATCAGTGAAACAAAAAATTAAATTTTGATAAAATATTATTTATTTAGCCGTTTTCAGTCATATTCAGTGTAAGTACATGTAACAAGAATATAATGTAAGAAAAATGTATTATTTTAGAAAAAGGTCAAGGGATATGCCTTGACCTTGATTCTACGATGCTCAGCCAGTTTCTTCCTAAGACGTTTTTCTTCAATAGATAATTTATTTCGAGGCATGATTTCAATCTGCAACAATAGTTGCCATTAAATTTTAGACAAGAAAGGGTTACAGTTGTGGTTAGCTAAATACCAATATAGGTAATATTATCATCAAGGTAAAATACGTCAAAATCTGTTTATGGGTTTAGGTTACCCAAAGAAACCCAGGAAAGGTTATAAATTAAAGGTTATAAGCATTGTTCATCGTTTGTCATTGTTACAGTCCGGTACTACTACTACTTAAAATAGATTTATAACGTACAATTAATGCAAATTATCATCGCTCTGGTCTTTTTGGACAGAGCAATCACAGCCATAGCGATCAGAAAAAGTCACAAAATCATAAATATAGCCTAATTTAAAAGCAGTAGAAAGTTGTGATTACGTCTCATAAAAAAAATCATAACGATCACTTAATTCACTTAACAAACACATTCACAACTTTACTATTTAATTTAAATAACGTGCCATAGTAATTATAAAATTCGAGAACCAAATCCAGAGCAATCATAAACTTACCTTCGTAATGTTGGAGCGCGGGAACGTTGCATACAGGTAATCCTCCTTGGCGGTTGGACCACTACTGGTGTTGCCCCGCGGGAGGGGAATAGAGTGACTATAACGCGAAACTAGGGATGAGCGCGATGTTTTACCTCAGCGCAGAGCGATGATTTAAATTCAAATTGTGGCAAAAATATTGTTAATATAACTAAAAATATTTTATTACTATGAAGATTAACTATATGTTATGTAATCTAAATAAGTTGTTTCATATGAACTTTCTCATTAAAAATTTAAAGACTATTTTTTTCATTCAATCGGGAGTTGGGTCAACCCAGAGCGATCAGGATTTTAGGGTTTAAGATTTTTTTTTATATACCTACTTAAAATAAACTTATTCATAATACTAGCCTTGTTTCACGTAGATTAGACACCGAACTGTATATAAAAAAATATTTTGAAAACGTTTTTCGATTTTAAAATGGGTTTATCCAGCCCGATACGAAAAAAAATGCTTCTGGAGATTGACCCATTACGTGTGAGAGGAGGTTATCTATAGTTCATTTCAAATAAACTTGCGATAAAGTTTGTTCACCTCCTTCTACTAATGTATCCCAATATTACCAAACCATACGAAAAAAATGTGTGGGCAGTGTCGGTAACACGATCAAAACATTGACTTACTCCGTGTTTGGTATTATGAAACTCAACCGATGCAATGTTAGCGACAGTTTTGTATGACGAACGATATCTATCGTAAGTTATTTGGACTTTTTGGTACAGGGTGGTTGAATGACATTTATCGCAAGTTTATTTGAAATACACTTTAGAGAGATCTCGGTAGGTACGATCAGTTTTCGTATTAAAGGGCGCCCTTTATTTAACCTTTTGACCGCCACACTTCCAAAAATCAAAAACGTGCCCTCGGCGTCAAAGTCTGTCATGTAGTCGAACCGAGGCGTGCTGGACATATTTTGGTTTGTCATTTATCGTGGCCGTCAGGTAAGGCCCAGGCGCGAGGCGACGGCGCGTTGTGTTCCACGCGCGCCTCAAAGAGATGTCAGCACTAACTGACGGGGTCCGCTAGGTGCGATGCCTGCCAGGGTCGCGGGTTATTCAATAGAGATACCGTGTAATTATTTTTACCTATATCTAGTTTATAAGGCCATATTTTGTAAATCAATTATTTAAATAAACAATTTCAATTCGTATTTCAATTTTAATTCATGGCCCCCGGCACAGGCAACTGAAGGAAGACGGGTGGGTTTTAGTCAGGAAAAGTCTGACACACCCTCCCGCTCCCAGAGCGGGAGAAGTTATTTGATAATTTCCCACCCAAAAAAAAGGTCGCCCTTTAATGACATATAGTCCAGGCATAAGTGAGATATTTTTCATCTTTATCTATA
Organism: Mesoligia furuncula; assembly: GCA_916614155.1. Taxonomy (NCBI): domain Eukaryota; kingdom Metazoa; phylum Arthropoda; class Insecta; order Lepidoptera; family Noctuidae; genus Mesoligia; species Mesoligia furuncula. Next base: position 878,779 of record OU744814.1, read on the forward strand.
AGGTCAGGCCCATAACGGCGCTGGCGGTAGTCAATTTCAAGACCAACCATTCATGTTATAAACTAGCTTCTGCCCTCGGCTTCAGCCGCGTGAGATTTTTTTTTTTTTCGCTGAAGCCTTATTCTTTTTCTACAATAAAAAATTGTCTGTTACTCCGTATAACATCATCTGCTAGTGAAAGTCCAATCAAAATCGGTCAAGCCGTCTCGGAGATTAGCCGGAACAAATAGACAGACGGACGCTTGTGCGTCTGTTAGTTGGTTTAATTGAAATAGGTAATTACCTTGAGTTAAGTTTAAACGGCACTACGCATGTGCTTTAGCAAAGCATTAGGTATTTATTTATATGCTTACCTATGTACAAAACATTGGTTAGCAGGCTTGTATTAAAATTTCATGACATAATTATAAGATATACACCCTATAATGGCACTGCAAATTGTTTATGTCAAATAATTAAATTACATAATTTATTATTGATTTATTAAAATCAATAATAAATTACATTAATATATGTATACATTAATTATTAATGTATTACATTTTATTTTTAAATAAATCATTAATATGTCAATTCTTTCATTTAGGTATTTTAGTCATTGTAAGCATAATAACGTGGTTATAATTATTTCACATTTACGTCAAACATAATTATTACTTACTAAAAAGGTCCATCGATTCACAATTTGACAGATTTAAAAAAATAACAATTGTATTAGTTATGTTGAAACTATTTGTACTCCAATCCCGCTGACGCGGCAGGCTTCGGCCCTAAGGGGCCCCTCCTCGATGCTGACATCTCTTTGAGGCGCGCGTGGAACACGTTCGCCCCCCCGGCACGGGCCTGGTCCTGATCGGACGGTGAGCTACCCATTACTCTCCGCCCGCAGGCCCGCGCCTACGGTGGCCGGGAGTCGTCACGCGGCTCCCGACTCCCGGAGCGTCTCCCGCGGTGGCTGGGACGGGAGGCTCTCTCCTTGAGCCGTCCCGCCACCTCCTTCGCTAGCATGACTGCTTCGCAGAAGGAGGTGACTGCCTCCCCACTCCCTCTCGCCCCGGACCATGGCTTGCACCAGGGCCGGACGCGAGAGGTCGCCGTCGCTGCCAATCGCCTCTACGAGGACACGGCGGTGCTCCGCCCATGCGGGGCAGACCTCCACCGTGTGCTCCACCGTGTCCTCTGGGCGATGTAGTCACCCGCTTTCTAACCATATCATCATTCACACAGTCCATCCATCGTTTCTGTGGTCTTCCCCTACTCTTATAGCCATCATCGACATTCATACCTATTCAAAACTTTCCTTACGACATTTTCTTCTGGCATCAATGCTGAAATGAACCCTCTTTGCGCAGCAGTGAGGCACATAATTATTGTCGTTTTACGTTTTTGTTATTTGTATTTTGTGTTTCATGAAACGTGTACAAATAAACGTTATTCTTGCTTTCTTTATTTTTTTCTTTGAAACTATAATATTATTCTCGGCCTTATAATAGTAACTGACCAGCTCCAGGAGTCCCGGGTGTGGTAGCGGTGGACTCTTCTCCCGGCTCCTTCAGGTTCGGAGTGCACACTGTGAGGGTCACCACGCCTTCTGTCTGCTTGAGCTTGGCTGCCGCCTGGAAAGATAAGGTGGTTCATTTAGCTAAGAACTACAACGGATTTTGAATGATAGACTGATGCATGTGAAGCGTTCCGTCAGCTGGTTGAAATACTCATTTTTTATCGATTTGGTACAGTTGTTTCCGGCAACAAAAGTAATCATTTTAGCTCTCAAACGTGCTGTAAAAGGCGACTATGACTCAACAGGACAGAGAGTAGCTGCTCTCTGTCAGCTTATAGCAGGTAGCAATGATCTGGGGGCCTAAAAAGGCCACTTTGGCAGAATTATAAAAGGATGACATTATGAATCATGATATGGCGAGGACAGTCCGTGTTTTTCTTTTTTTCGCTGCACTACGTACGTATAATCAAAGAGATTGGGATTCGATTTGGATTAGATTGATTGGTATAGGTAGTAGCACAGACAAAAAAAAATACTGAAAAATCCTTCACAAATGGGATTTGATAGGATTAACATAACAGTTAACTGTCATTCATAATGTTATCCTTTTATGATTCTGCCAAAGTGGGCTTTTTAGGCCCCCTGTTTGCCGAATGTTTTGGATAATGGCAATTCTCTCTTTTATCATCATGATCATCTTCATTTTCCTTCGGTTTTTATATTACTGTAATATTATTATGTTAATTACTATTTGGTCACAACAATTTAGTTTATTGGTTTGGCGATTATCTCTTTTAAATTCTAGTTCAGTCATAAGTTTTAAAGTAAAGCCTTTAATACTCACTGCATCATAACTGCAGTTTAATAAGGAGTCTCTATTTACTGCTAACAGCATGTCACCAATCTGCAGTCCTCCCTGGAAACAGAAAAAAAAAAACCGTTTTAATCATATATATTCTCTATATTGATAAAATCCCTCCACACTGCTATGACATGATGTGCACGGAGAGGTTTGCCACGTTAGCTACGCGGTTCATTCCTTTGACAGCATGTATTCGTATACGTGGTCGTGGGTCGAAGTGGACGATCCCGCTTACATTTTTATACAAAGTGAAGTAAAGTACACGTGCATAGCTGAACCGTTCAACACCCTATAATATTACCACTGGCTTCCTCTCTGAGAGGGAGTGGGCCGTAATCCACCACACAGGCCCAGTACGGGTTGGGAGATGCCACATGCTGTAAAAATCTCACCGAGGAAACTTAGGTAAAGTGACCTTGAAGTGAGTTGCTGCTCCACAAACGATGCGACACTTAAGGACGCCTTTACGTATCTGACAAAAATAAGCCGTTTTTCGGTGCATTTTGCGGCAAAATGAGACGAAACCAAATGTAACTAATAATTACCACAGATAGATTACTCTTTCATCTCCAAATGGTAGCCATTTTTTATTCGAAAATGTTGGTTTATAATATAGTAAAAAATAATTTCCGTTGCCTCTTCACACAAAATCGACGATATCGTGCTGTCTTTGGGGTCATTTTTCTTCTGTTTAATAACATAAACATATTTATTTTAAAATATTTTATGTAAGCAGACATGTTCAACTCAAAAAGGTAGCCCAAAGAACTATCAAAATGTTAAAAATAAGCTCAGAAAAAAATAAAAATCGGAGTCTATTTTTTCACATATTTAGCTGTAATACGTGAATCTTATTGGATTGAAATAAGGGTTATTTTACTGGTCACTGTCTCGGTTTATTGCACAAAAATTTGTAATGAAATATTAGTCTGCGCTCGGCCGCCGTTGTGAGTGGACTCTGTGTCGGTTGTAAGCAGCAGCTTGTGCTAAAAGAAGATCGCTGTACGGATACAAAATATTTGACACACAAAACTTGATACTTCACGCATTCTGTATGTACCTATTACCCAAGGAAAGATTTGATTCACAGTCTTATAATTTTTCTAGAAGTAAGTAGGGTTTATAAATTCATATTTCGTTCCGGACTTGCTGGAGTGACCTGCACAGCAGGTGTACTTCGAAGACTATTCCGGTCTGATCCCCTGAAGACTTACAATATTTCATGATGGGTGTCAATTTCGTGGTTTTCGAGGGTGCTGAAACCGATGGTGAGGTCCAAATGAGAATCCAAGATGGCGGATGTGAAAAATGTTACAATTTTTCATGATGGGTGTCAATTTCGTGGTTTTCGAGGGTGCTGAAACCGACGGTGGAGTCAAAATAAAAATCCAAGATGGCGGATGTGACAAATGTTACAATTTTTCATGATGGGTGTCAATTTCGTGGTTTTCGAGGGTGCTGAAACCGATGGTTGGGTCAAAATAAAAATCCAAGATGGCGGATGTGAAAAATTTTATAATTTTTCTTGATGGGTGTCAATTTCGTGATTTTCGAGGGTGCTGAAACCGATGGTGGGGTCAAAATAAAAATCCAAGATGGCGGATGTGAAAAATGTTACAATTTTTCATGATGGGTGTCAATTTCGTGGTTTTCGAGGGTGCTGAAACCGATGGTGGGGTCAAAATAAAAATCCAAGATGGCGGATGTGAAAAATGTTACAATTTTTCATGATGGGTGTCAATTTCGTGATTTTCGAGGGTGCTGAAACCGATGGTGGGGTCAAAATAAAAATCCAAGATGGCCGATGTGAAAAATGTTACAATTTTTCATGATGGGTGTCAATTTCGTGGTTTTCGAGGGTGCTAAAACCGACGGTGGGGTCAAAATGAAAATCCAAGATGGCGGATGTGAAAAATGTTACAATTTTTCATGATGGGTGTCAATTTCGTGGTTTTCGAGGGTGCTGAAACCGATGGTGGGGTCAAAATGAAAATCTAAGATGGCGGATGTGAAAAATGTTACAATTTTTCATGATGGGTGTCAATTTCGTGGTTTTCGAGGGTGCTGAAACCGATGGTGGGGTCAAAATAAAAATCCAAGATGGCGGATGTGAAAAATGTTACAATTTTTCATGATGGGTGTCAATTTCGTGGTTTTCGAGGGTGCTGAAACCGATGGTGGGGACAAAATAAAAATCCAAGATGGCGGATGTGAAAAATGTTACAATTTTTCATGATGGGTGTCAATTTCGTGATTTTCGAGGGTGCTGAAACCGATGGTGGGATCAAAATAAAAATCCAAGATGGCCGATGTGAAAAATGTTACAATTTTTCATGATGGGTGTCAATTTCGTGGTTTTCGAGGGTGCTAAAACCGACGGTAAGGTCAAAATGAAAATCCAAGATGGCGGATGTGAAAAATGTTACAATTTTTCATGATGGGTGTAAATTTCGTGGTTTTCGAGGGTGCTGAAACCGATGGTGGGGTCAAAATGAAAATCTAAGATGGCCCCACCGTCGGTTTCAGCACACTCGAAATCCACTAAATTGACACCCATCATGAAAAATTGTAACATTTGTCACATCCGCCATCTTGGATTTTTATTTTGACCCCACCGTCGGTTTAGCACTTAGCACCCTCGAAAACCACGAAATTGACACCCATCATGAAAAATTGTAACATTTTTCACATCCGCCATCTTGGATTCTCATTTTGACCTCACCATCGGTTTCAGCACCCTCGAAAACCACGAAATTGACACCCATCATGAAAATATTGTAACACTTTTCACATCTGCCATCTGTAAAATTATTAAAAAGGATTCAAACCGGGTGCGGTGACTTGACAAAGACGAAAATGTCGTTGTTCCTCAATACTAACATACACGTATCCGTTATAATAAGAAATTACGAACTTATGCATTTCAATAAACCCTGTACTTATTTTTGTTGCTGACGATCCTTCAGGATCAAAAACAAAAGAAAAATCGGTTCAAACCGGTATGAGAAAGTTTTTAGTGGATAAGACAGAGATTAAAACAGAAGACGATCTAGGAGGGGATCGAGGCGGGGGGGGTGGAGGGGGGGTTCAGGGGATCAGAACGGAATAATTCGAGCTGAGTCAGGTGTGCCGAGTATAGGCTCGTTTTCTTAGTTATGTTGAGACCTTACCTCCGGACTTGATGGAGTGACCTGCAGGTGTACTTCGAAGACTCCTACTGGAACTAACAGCCGAGCAGATCTAGGTGTGCCGAGTATGGGCTCGTTTTCTTAGTTATGTTGAGACCTTACCTCCGGACTTGATGGAGTGACCTGCAGGTGTACTCCGAAGACTGCTACTGGAACTAATAGCCGAGCTGAGCTAGGTGTGCCGAGTATGGGCTCGTTTTCTTAGTTATGTTGAGACCTTACCTCCGGACTTGATGGAGTGACCTGCAGGTGTACTTCGAAGACTGCTACTGGAACTAATAGCCGAGCTGATCTAGGTGTGCCGAGTATGGGCTCGTTTTCTTAGTTATGTTGAGACCTTACCTCCGGACTTGATGGAGTGACCTGCAGGTGTACTTCGAAGACTGCTACTGGAACTAATAGCCGAGCTGAGCTAGGTGTGCCAAGTTTGGGCTTCTTTTGTTAGTTTTGTTGAGACCTTAAGAATAGGTAGGCAGGCACTAAACCGGGTCTAGTCTAGGCAGATGCGGTCACTAATCGGAAACATAAAACAAAAGTACTTATCTAAAAAAAATATATTACAGCCGCCATCTTGGATTTTCATTTTGACTTTGTTTTCGGCTCCAGCACCCTCGAAAACTATGAAAACGACACCCATGATAAAAAAATATAAAAAAAAATTACAGCCGCCATCTTGGATTTTCATTTTGACCTCACTATCTGCTTTAGCGCCCTTGAAAACCATAAATACGACACCCATGATAAAAATAAAAAATAAATTACAGCCGCCATCTTAGATTTTCATTTTGACCTAATTATTGGCTCCAACACCCTCGAAAACCATAAAAACGACACCCATGATGAAAAATATAAAAAAAAATACAGCCGCCATCTTGGATTTTCATTTTGACCTCACTATCGGCTTTAGCGCCCTTGAAAACCATAAAAACGACCACCCATGATAAAAAAATTAAAGCCGCCATCTTGGATTTTCATTTGGACATCACTATCGGTTTTAGCACCCTTGAAAACCATAAAAACGACACCCATGATGAAAAATTAAAAAAAAACTACAACCGCCATCTTGGATTTTCATTTTTATCTCACTATCGGCGATCTCAATATCCGTCACTTTGCACGGCCAAAAATGTAATTGACAGGCTTATGGTGATTTATCGAGGTAGCCACTGCTAATATGCCTTTATGCAATGCACGACACTGCTTAGTACGTTATCCTAATTGCGTAACACACTTGGAATGGCAATCCATTCCGATTTGACAGTTCAACAATATCCATTGCGTTGTTTTTGTTTTACGAATTTTTTAAATATTTATGAAGCAACTAGCTGTGCCCCGCGGTTTCACCCGCATAAGTTTCGATCCCGTGGGAATATCGGATAAAAAGTAGCCTATATGTGTCAGCTACCTCTATACAAAATTTTAAAGCCGACCCCAACATAGTTGGGAAAAGGCTAGGCTAGATGATGATGACCTCTATACAAAATTTTATCAAAATTGGTGAAGCCGTTTGAGCGTGAAGAACAAACATATAAACATACACACACACTCACAAGAACCTACTTGCATTTGATACCATAGCAAATTTATTATATAAAATACGAAATAAACCGAATAAAACAAGCTTGTTTTATATTTGTTTTCAATAAGCTCGTCCGCAAATTGTTAATACATAGGTACTTTGGCAACTTGTACTTGATTAATCACTGTCCAGTGAAATTAAGTAAATAGCATTCTACTTATATGAACACTTCACATTACCTACAAACTGTTTGAAAACAAATCACCGTAAACTTAAAAAAAATACATGGCAAAAATAAAATAAAATTAGGCTCAAGTATCAAGTCGTGTCAATTTACTCATAATTTCACCGCTTCGCGCATGTCGCTGTGTGTGTGAGCCGTGCACGTGTAGTAGTAAGACTCAATACCTAAAATTGAAGCGCGTCATTTCGTAAACGCCTCCTTAATATCATGTGTCCTACATCAGTTGCACGTTACAGGAACTGATAGACAGTTCCTCGTCCATACTCATCTGCCTAGCCTTTTCCCAACTTTGTTGGGGTCGGCTTCCAGTCTAACCGGATGCAGCTGAGTACCAGTATTTTTTATGGAGCGACTGCTTATCTAACCTCCACAACCCAGTTACGGGGTAATACGATACCCCTCGTTAAGACTGGTTGTCAGACTTTCGGGCTTCTGACGACTCGTAATGACTGTCAGAGATCCACGAATGAGAGCCAGGACCAACGGCTTTACGTGCTTTCCGGGGTATGGAGAGGTCTTGTATCACCCATTCACTGACCAACCGCGGCAAACGTAGCTTAACTTGATCCTTACGGCTGTTATTTTAGCCACAAAACCCTCCTCATACCACAAAGGGGTAAGTATGGTCCCTTCAAAGTGATTTTGACAGTCGCGGAAAAGCAACAAAATTAATGCCAAAGCGGTTAAAAATAAATCAATTTAACAATGTAATTGTAATGCTGTTTATCAATGCCTTCTTAGTCACCGTTTATTTCAAAATTTAACCATAATTTACCTGTAGGCTTTAAATTATTAATGTTATGTTTGTGATTTCAAAAGGTTTAGCTATTTTGTCAACTATTGTTATAATGTGGTTTAGGCAACGAGTATTTTAAATCTAAGTAGTTCGTTAAGGGCTGATTTTTTCCATCACCAGATAACTTATGTTCGAGGAATAAAATTGACGTTTGACAGTTTTTGTGTGAAATAACTGTCAAAATTTCAAAATTATTCCTCGAATAAAGTTATCAGATGATTGAAAAATCAGCCCTAAGAGAATTAGTGATAAATAATCTCCAGATAAGTCGTTATTTAGATTTTTAATAATAATTTAGGTTTTTTTTTTAATAGTCTTTTTCTTAACCAAGATTAGGTATGGCTGGAATTTAAAAGAGACTGTGACCTCTGAGTTTATTTCGGTCTTTCTTCTCAGAGTAGTCAGATAAGAAACGCCGACCTCATCTAGCTTTTTCTTTATAATATGACGTAAAGTGATTCGGATATCCTACACACATCAAAAGTGTCTAGGGATCAACATATATTTTTGCAATAACTTTTCTCCTGATTGATATTAATTAAAATTTTCTTTAAGGATTCATCAAATAAAGTGTTTTCGTTTGTCACAGTAACGATAAACCAAGTCACCTTTGCATTAATAAAGAAATTTGCCATTTTCCTAATAAAGGGATTTTTGACATTTGAACCACTAACACAAAAGTTCGAAAAAAAGACTGAAATAACAGAAAATTTTATTGGGTAACTTAAACAATTAATAATCCGTGTTTCTACCGCGAACACTAACAACACAAGAACATCGGTTTGGCATACTCAAAATGAGTTCATCCAAATCACGCTGTGGAATGGCCGCCCATGTTCGTTGCAACAACAAAAAAAGGTCTTCTTGCGACTGGATACCCTCCATATTCGGCAGAGCTCTTCTCTGTAGCATATCCCATGCATGCTCAATCGGGTTCAAGTCTGGCGACTGAGCAGGCCAGGGCAGGACATTGATGTTAGCTGCGGCGAGAGTCTGTCTTACAACTCTTGCGGTGTGCGGTCGTGCATTATCATGCATTAACTGAAATAAGGGACCGATTTGCACTTGTAGAGGAACGATGACGTCTGATACAATCGTCTCAGCATAAATTTGAGCGTTGAGGTTGCCTCTGATCCAAATCAACTCAGTTCTTCCGCCGATCCAAATACCCGCCCATACCATGATGGTTCCACCACTATAAGGATGGACTTCCTGGCAGGATTTTAATCGCTGTTGGCGTCCAGGGGTTCTCCAGTGTCGTATACGTCTTGTATCCGGTCTCATACCAAAACGAGACTCATCAGAAAAGCACACGAAACGCCATTGTTCTTCTGCCCAATTTCTGTGTTCAAGAGCCCATTGATATCGAATCCTACGATTGTGCATTGCTATAGGTGGTACCCGTAGCGGTCTTCGGGAATGAAGGTTCACTTCATGCAAGCGGTTTCTGACTGTTTGGTCGCTAATTAAGTTCCCTGAAGAGTGATGAAGCCTCACGGCTAACATCATGGCGGTTATTGTTGGAGCTCTTCGAGTTAAGATTTGAATGTATCGGTCTTGTCTCCGTGTGGTGCAGCGATACCGTCCTCCATGGCGCTCAGCCACGGTACCAGTGCTTCGGTAACGTGTCCAAAGTCGACTGATAACACTCTGACTTGTATTCAGAGCTAAAGCCACAGTACGTTGCCGGGAACCAGCTTCTATCATTCCCACGGCTCTGAGCATTTCTTCCCTGCTTAAATGACGTCGCCGCTCCATAATAACGTTGGTTTTAATCAGTAGTAGGGAAACAGTAGCACTAATAATGTCTTCAATGCGTTGTATGTTTTTATAGGGAAAATATTGACAGCTGATTTTCATCTTTTACTCGAATTTGATTCACAGTTCCTGATTCAAATTATGAAATGCACCAAAAAGGATCCATATAAATTTATAAAATCATAAATTTATTACAAAGCCACATCTCAATCTCAAGAAATCCGCATAAAAATGCTTGATCCCTAGACACTTTTGATGTGTGTATTTAGATAATAAACAATTTCATTTCATTGAGTTCGTTCGAAAAATAAAATAAATTTCGATGCTAAGTTTCATTTATTCAAAATACTCCTGATGCACTAGAATTGCCAGTATTTTTTTCATTTATTGTCTATTTTTGTCTACACATTGTAGAAACAATTAGATACGTAAAGGTACCTAAATTCATTAGGATTCTTCCTGCATTCTGAATACCTTGCAAGGTAAACACGGATAATTCAGCTGTTTAATAATTATAATTAAACTAAATATATTATTAAGTAGCAGAATGATCCGGCCGTGTTTTGAATTTGTTTAGCATTGCCTATAAAATTCCCACTGCTGGGACACAGGTCTCCTCTCGGTCAGAGGGAGTTTGTTGTAATCCACCACGCGGGCCCAGTGCGGGTTGGTAGATGTCACATGTCTTCGAATTATTTGGACATGCCAGTTTCCTCACGATGTTTTCTTTCACCGTTTTGAGAGCAGTGATGATGAAATAATTTTCAGAAAGTAAAGTGTTGTCTGTGTGGTGCCGGACTTAAAGAATAGCACCACCCCATACTTCCCGTGGCTGTCGTAAAAGGCGACTAAGGGCGTACCGGAGAATGGGCAGCAGCGTTCTCTATGCATTCCACCACCATACCATACTGCGATCGCCAACCCGCCTGCCAAGCGTGGCGATTATGGCAAACCCCCTCCTTTTGGGGGAGGCTTATGTCCAGCAGTGGACGTCTTTCGGCTGAAATGATGATGATGATGATGAAAGTGCCTGTCTGGGTTCGAACCCACGACCTACTCGTAAATCGCGGCAGTTAACCCTTGGCCACCACTGCTCCATTGCTTCATGCTCCACT